>JBBPDE010207994.1:0-15036 GCA_037974605.1 Nannopetersius ansorgii
ATGATACATTTTCTCAGTTTAAACTTTTGTTCTGTGATTTATGTTCTATTCTGAATAAAGTATTAGAAGTTGGCACCGCCACATCATTACGTTCAGTTTTTATTCACGTTCAGATTTGTATAGTGTCCCAACTTTTTTGGAATCCGGTTTGTAGTTGACCACATTTTATACTGCATTCCCAATGTTTTACAAACAGGCATTTATATAATATACAATACTAAATCAAGTATAAAATTACATTCATAATGTTCAATTCCATGCAGTTAATAAGGTATTATGTATCTCACGTGCCTCAAGATCATAATAAAAGTATACACATGAACTAAAGGGCACTGAAAAAACAATAGTGGGCATGAATCACAATTAACCAGGCCTTTTCTCTTTCTTTCTCACCTGGTCCATCAAACGGTACTGGACAGGTCCTGTCCCGCCCGTGGAAGGAAATTTTGATGTCAGGATGGCCCTTGGTGACCTCGTAGAAGCGGAGAGGTGAAACCTCGCTCCAGTACCTGAAAGCTGATTGTATGGCTGCCCGCGTTTTAGCCTGTCCCAGACTTGAAGCATGGTTATAGATGCGATAACTCAGCATCTTCTTAGGCCATTGACCTGAATGAGACAAAACAAAAATGTTGTTTATATCTAAACAGCTGGTTTAGATATAACACTTTTCACTTAACCAAATAATTATAACTGGACATTCTGTCCAATATGAATAAAGCGAATGAATGTTTTTGTTGGACAAGTTTTGCACGGGAGTTACAGAACCAAAGTAGCTACAATTAATGGCCAACAGTTTAACATAGAGCAAACTGGATAACTAAACTGTGTCAAGTTATTATGATCAAATGTGCTTGCTAACGTGGTTACTGACATTTTATGACATGCAAGTGTCTATAATTTAGTCTATATAAAGTCTATGCACAAGACATTAAATTACAGATATAGCTGAAATCTATAGATATAGATAAGACACAATTATACATATAGATATAGTCATACAGCTTTGGAATCTAATCTTATTAAGATGACCTAATTAACAGTTTTAGGTAACCTTCACAGTATTAAACTGATGGTTATAACCTATAATTTTTAAGATAAGGGAGAAAGGGGGATTGTTGAATGATGCACATTCAATCTTTTCATTTTGAACAGAACAGGGACCTCAGCATCCTTCATGTTTTAATAGGCGAGGGTGGCATTTATGAATATATAAAAGCTGAACATTTCTCTGTAGGCTACATCAGGTCAGCTCCCTCAGTGAACAGCTTACCTAGTACACGGTATTTTTGTGTCTTCTTGTTGAAACGGTCCTGAAGGCCACAGCGTGGCTTTTTCATCAAAGCCAGAGTGGCATTATCCAGCCAGCCAGTGACAGGCAGGTCCATCACTTTTTGGAATCCTCTGATGAAAAAAAGATATATGGCCAGATCAACCGAAGCTCTAGAGTCAGGTATGTATATCCCAGCTTGGATGAACAGTCCTAGGTAAAAATACTTTTAATGATGGGTTTTAAACTCTAAAAAGATGTGCAATACTATGCAAAGTTCTTACCAGATACCAAATATTATGTGTAATATCGTATGCCGTCTTCTATATGACACTAGGGCAATATTACTACTTCTATTCATATTATGGTTGTTTTCTTTCCACTGATTTTATTTTTATTCATATTTTACTTGGATTTATTTGGATTTTTATTAGATTATATTAAGACTTATTTTATTTATTTTATTATTGTATTTGATCTTACTTTTTTATTTTACATTTTCTGGTGTCTGATGTCTCTCTGTGTCTGTGTGATGTGGCAGTCACCACATAAACAATTTCCTCTGGGACTAAAAGTTTTCTGATTCACACACACATTATAATGTAAATTCTTTAAATATCCACCCATTAAAAGGTTCTTTAGTGCCCCTCTGTTGGTCAACTTTTGTTCTCTATCCCGAAGCATTGGGAGATGGGTTGAATTTTCTCTCAAATCTGAGTTAAGCCTCAAGTCTCCACCACTCATTTTAAAAGCCCAACTACAATGTTGCGTTCTCATGCAGACAAATAGGCTCTTTACTTAGGACATTTGAGGCCACTGAAACATTCTTACAGCAGTCTGGCTCTGACTGAAGTGGACACTTGAAGAGTGTTTGGTGAATGTGTGTCTGTATGTTTTACCTTAGTGCTTTGTTTAATTGCTCCAGCTGGTCTTGTTGGTCTTTTGGATAATGAAGTGACATGGACAGATAGCCGTATCGTTTCAGATAAGCCTAAAGAGAGGAACAATTTAGAAGCAGATCTTATTAAAGGTCATTTGAGTCCTGTTAGCTATTTCATTATGTAATAACTGGAATTGACATATGTTGACATATTACACCTCAATCAGCACTGTTTAAGAAATCATACTGCAGTAAATAGAAATGAAGCAGCTCAACATTACACAAATTACAGAATATGAATACAAATGACAAATTATGAAATTTGATATGGCTCAAAAGAAAATAGACTAATATCTTACTGTAGCCTGTTCCATCTCCTCTTCAACCAGTGCAGCATACAGTGGCATCCAGATCAGCACCAGAAACAGCACACGACCCATCCTCAGTGACTGACACTTCACCTGTCTGGCTACTCCAAAGGTCAGAATATCTAAATGACCACTCTGGAACTCAAAAAATGGACCTGCAAATCTGACTAATTTCACTAAAGGTCCTGTTGCACTGAGCTGGCTGAATGTTGAGCAGCCCGACCTTGTTTGTGCACACAGATTTGTCTCCAAGGGCCTAAATCTGATGTTCGTGTTTGTCCTCCTTTTTGTTTTTGTCGCTCTCCGGCTCTCTGGGGAGCCTGTTTGTATTTATACTCTTTGACAGGAAAGGCGGTTGGTTTTGCCCGCTGTGTCAGATAGGAATGCGACATGGGCCAAACCGTTTTTCAGGAGGGCAGGTCCAGCACACTGACAAATTAAGTCTAACTCTAGCACATTACATTTTTTATGGGGCCAGCAAACAATTCAGGACAGCCAATCAGGGTCTTTTGCATATCAGAGGCCATCTACATATATCCGTGTTATAAGGGTTAAAGAGAAGCTAGAAAATAGACCATGACCTTTTTTGACTGCATAGATGGAACCAAAGGGAAAAATGTAAAATATGGGCCCTTTTATATGAAAAAACTCACAGCGTACAATGAATAGGTCTAAAATTAAACTGTTTTCTGCAGGAATGTTTAGAAAAGCGACTAAATGCAAATCCTTAACAAAAACAACAAATGAGTCTGAAAGACTGTGCTGGAAGTTGGTGGACCTTCCCCTTGTAGGACATTTGCAGACATATGGAAGCAGTTTAATTACATCCCACACAGCTTACGCAATTAGACAATAAAACAAAGGATTGCAATGAAAAATCCAAATTAAAGAATGTAATTCTACTATTTCATGTTTTTATAACAGCTGTTTAAACACCATAAAAATGCTCATCCGTGGTCTGCTCCATGCCCCCACCTTCCTTTAGCACTTATGCCTTTGCTTTTTTTGGTTCAGTTCGTCATTTTCCTAGTTAAGGAATCCAAAGAAACTGTTGTGAATCTGATGATTTATAAAAGTCTAAAATGCAAAAACATCTTGATTAGATTTTCTTCAATTGATGGTAGACAATCAGCAGTTATAGAAGTGTCTAGTCAAGTAGACCTCGTCCAATGCTTTGTATCAGTTGATATCTCTCAAAACATCCTTCATACATCACTTCATACATATTTCTGTGTCACATACTAATCATTATTGGTTCAGGAACAGAATGTGGTAACACATGCATTCTGAAGAATGTAAATTGTGCCACATACTGGTAACCATTGTTTTCCATTCACAGCTGGCAAAGTGCACACCACTGGCACACAGTCACCACAGCCTTCATAATTCAAGTTGAAAACACAAGCATGAGCATCAACAAGAATATTTTTCAACATTGTACAAACAAAAATAGGGATATTTCTGCATAGCAGAATGAGCTCCCAGTCCATGTTCCCCTCTCACACTGTGACAGGACTTATGCCCATCTTAACCACAGTAAAGCGCAATGGTGGTCATAAATCGGAAATGTGGTGTTATTTAACAGAGGGAAATGTGAGGAATCGTGAGAGTTTTCATGAATAGCTTTTTCCGGCCCCCTCCCACACATGCAGACAGACAGGATATAATAAAAATGACATCATCCAGCATTTCTACAGCTTATGTGAATGTATGTGTTGGTGTGAATAAGGTTAACTCTCCTATAAAACCCACATGTTGAGTGGGAAGATTTATCAAAAGGTTGAATTACTCAAGCCATGCTGACTTTGCACCAGGCAGTGTTAGATGTGTTAACCACCTGCAGATATGAAGGTGGGGTTTGGAACTGGAGAACTATTCTCATCCTATGCAAGAAACCAAATATGATTTAAAACCTATTTCAGTTACATTACACTTTTAACACATCAATTTGACAGAAAGGCCCTTTTTTCTACTAATCCATCTATCAGCTGTCTGCCATGGAGCCATAATGGACAAGGATTCCTGATCAAAACGTGCAGTTGATTTCTCCAGTTCACTGCTAATCATGCTATGCAGAGTGGGGGACATTCCAACCCTCTGAGAGTTCTTAGCCAGCTGCAGAAGATCACTGAGGCCAAAAGTCCAGATTATTCTGCTGCAGTCTAACATGCTTCTGCTCACAATCTGATGGCTTTAAGGCCTGCAAGACCTCAGACAGCAAGCTAGATAAGTTAAGCAGAAGCACCTCCACAGAGAAACAGAGTGAAAAATTCTACTTTGTATGCACACTCAGTGGTGACACCTAGCAAGTGTGCACTTTGTTATAGTTTAGACTGTAACACCTCTGCACAAAGGATTACCCTCTACTAGAGCTGGACAATGACATTTATACTTCTTTTGGTTAACATTATCCCACAATATGGTTTCTGTGCATATTGTGATAAGGTCTGTACATAAAATCACCAGCCAACTGTTGTCAAACTGAGCTAATTATGCTCTGTAATGACTAGATTTAGTGCAGCTCAGTGTGAAAAACAATGAACAAAAGTCATAGTTTTTGTTAATATTTTAGCACCGCTGTTTTTTTTTTCTTTGTTCTTTCCCACTAAGTAGATGCCGGATGGACCCTTTGGCAAGCAATTTCCTTCACAGCTTATCTACCTAAAAGCCCTCTGCCACGGAGTCATAATGCACAATTTTTGTTGCCAGCTCTAATGGGCATCAGGGCTATTCCCTACATTTTTGACCATCAAAGGAAAGCACTGCAACCAGCACCTTGAGCTGAAAAGAACAATAACGCACTGTCTATGCATCTGTACAGAATGGCACCATGATGTGACAGTAGCAGAAACATCAGGAAAACAGGGTTTCTCTGAGCATCTAAAAACTGGTGAAACAGAAACTTGTCAGAAGAGAAAGTAAAAAAAACTAAATCTATAATGTTATGTGCTCAATTCTGTGGTATTAATATTGATTATCTCATTATATATATTTGGGTGGACCATTTTCGGCACAGCAATATTGTTGCATGTCAGCATGTGTTGCACTGGTCAGGCACAGAACCTAATACACTAAAAACTGAGTGTAAATTAACCACAATCAAACACGATCAACATGTTCATATGACATTCACCGTTCTTTTTCAGGGTTACCAACATGCTCCAATCAGCTGAAGATTGGATAAGAGAGGAGAGAAATACAGTTCTCTAAAACAGGGTGCGTGTTTTTGGAGCTTTAATGTAATAGAATACTACTGCTTTATATTTGACAACTATTAAAGTTAAAAAAAACAACATACATGATAAAAAGGACTCTTGAAAGAAAGAAAAATGATGATTTAAATACTGTCTTTCTTATTCAGTCCATAACCACAGCTAATTCATACTTGTTTTGCTTTGAGAGGTTGAGGTGTGTGCGGAAGTCATGAAGTTTAAAACACGAAGAGACCTTCTGCATCCATTCAGGTCCTTATAGAAGTCTATCATGATTAGAGAGGTGTTCTGTTCTTTTCAATGCAGTCTGGATTATGAGAAACAGTAGTGTAAACTAAATGTACAATGTAATGGAGGGATCCCACTTTCACATAGCAATCGATAGAAGAAAAAAAAAAAAAAACATACTGGCCCAATTCCATTTGAGAAAATGCTCTCATTCTTCGTCCCCTAGCCACTTTTCCGATTTTAGAAAGGTCCAACTTGCGTGGGTGAAGAACTATACTTTAGTCATGATTCATTTGTAGTACTGCTCTGGGGGACAAAAACAAGGTCAAGAGCAATAAGAGCACTACTACATTTTAAAAAGAAGTTTGGTTCTCCTTGCTCCTTGGATTGGCAGAGTAAAATGGATTCGGGGGAAGTGTAGGGATACTACACCTGGAATCAGGCCAACTGGAACAACTGAAGGTCTATCCTAGATTCAAAAAGTACAGTACACAGTGCCACAGCCTCCAAACAAAACAAAGAAAAAAACCCACCCTGGCCCCTTTCCTTTTACAGGAAGTCTCCTTCACAGATCCCCCTCCAATTCCTTTATCTCAGCCCGTAAGGCCTGGGCCCGACCCAGTTTGTCCAACTGATCCTTGGAGGGGTTCTGCAGCTCTCCTAAGTCTAGTTTCTGCTGCAACTCTTCCACCTGCCGCAGCTTCTTCCGCAGGTTCTTGATCTTCTTGGCTTTCTCGGTGGCTGTGGCGCTCAATTCGGCCGGGGCAGCTGTGCTGTTCTGTTCTGATGTAACAATCACCTTCTCAAGCTCTTTTCCCAGTGTCTCCACCTCCTCAGATGTCTCCTGTTGGCCTTGGGCTTGCGCCTGTTGTTGCTTGCGTTTCTCTTTGCGCTTCATGTTGCGTTTGGCGGCTTTGGAGAGGCCAGCCACTTCACCCTCATTGTCGCCTCCTCCAGCTGCTTGCTGCTGGTGCTGCTTGGCTGCTGTTGCATCCTCAGGGTTCATGCCAGGTGGGAGATCTGGTTTGCTCTTAAAAAATTTCACATATTTGTTCTCGTAACTGTTCAAAACAAGAAAAACATGACCATTCAGTACAGCTTAAATATAATTAATCTGTGAAATATGAAATTATGTTTTTCATTGTATCACATAAGAGACAACTAAGATTTAAACTTTTAACACAGGGCTGGACAATCTCTTGTGTTACTGACCTAAAAAAAAAAGAGTATCGAAAAACTGTAACTCAATACCAAACTTCTAACAAACACAGTTGGTCTCATCAGCATCTGTGGGCCAATACGCATGGGTATTCTAAAATACAGAATATAGAATATAGACTGGCTATCTAACTAACACTCTGTATGCATGTTATTAATGTTGATGCTTCTGGATTTGACTGCAGTTGGCTGCGGACAGTAAGCATAGTCACTTTCCCCATTTATGGATTAAGGCTCACCTCCTTTGTAAGTAATTGAAAAATGGTACTGTTCAGAAATTGGTGTTCGTAAAACATACCCAGCCCTACTTCAAAGTCAGTTATAGTAAAAATATATACAGACAGAGCTAATCTTTATTACACTTCTGTATTGTCCCATTTCACAGTTGCATTTTACTAAATGTAACAGTTATTCTCCTTCTCAAAAGTAAACTTGGACATTTCTGTGACTGTTGGACTGGAGCTCAATCACCCATGAGCTGATTTTAGCAAAATAACTTTTGTTCTGGGTCTGTTCAGCTGGCCGCTGCAACTTGCTGCACAATCTTCTGTTGCTGCCTCAGAAATCACAACACTTTCATCTCATTAACTTACACTGGCACTTCCTCCTGCGGTACATAGCCCTCCTTCACTCGCCGAGGTTTCCTCCATGTCCCATCTGGCCGCTGTGTAGCAGCAATGTACTTTCCTAGGAGAACACACAAACAGCACATGAAAAGATGGCCAACATATAGCACGGTTGTCTAACACACTGTTTATTTCAGTACACATTTTTAAGAAGACCTAACAGCAAGTTGCTTGATCATCCATGAGAGAGGACGACGCGATAACCCTCACATTACCTCACAGTTGTCAATGTCACTTAAAAATATTCAGGATTTAATAAGCTTCTCTGAGATTTTGACTTGAGATTAAAACTGAGTAAACACTGTCATCAGCCACTGCACTAATATTATGTGAAGCTGATCATTTAGTTGAGTGAAGTAACTCCATGTCATTTATTTGAAAACATGCATTCCAGAACTAGTGGTCATGTGTACAGAAACAGAGGGACAAGAAAAGATATCTCCTATCCTACTCAATATCCCAAAATTTATATTTTTGACAGGACTGAGCATGTCAGCTTCAGAATTATGCTTAAAGTTGAAAGCCAAAAGTCTTAAAAATTCAACAGCTTCTTACTCAGAACAGCTGCAACTCCTGCTTCCCAAATGAACTCATGAGCTATGAGACACTTCTTGAATTCTCCTTCGCCTTCATTTGCATTTCTATTGCATCTGTATCCTTTTAATTCTTCCATTATCATCCTTTTGATTATATTTCTGTAAAGCACATTGAACGACCTTTTGTGTATGCTAATGTGCTATATAAATAAGCCTGAACTTAAAAAAAAAAACTTTTAATAGTCATGTATGCAAGTTTGAATGGTTCGGCACTGTTGTTTAGAAAAAAGAACAAAAACTTGTAAAACAAATATGAACACATAATGAAACCATGCAATTAATTTCAGATATAGAGCGCTAATTTGACTTAAATGGCAATCCTGAAAAATAAAGTACACCAAAGTGATTGAATGTGATGCAAAACGTTTTGGCTTCATCTAACCCTATCAGTTTTTTTTTTAAATAAGTTAGGAAAGAACTTTTATCCTGAGGAAATTATTTAGTCATTTACATGCTCTGCGCAAAAAGAGTGAATCAAATATAAGACAACAGAAGAAAGAGACAATAAACAATTGAATAATAAGAATAATATTTTTAAATACTGACGACAGACGTAACAGACCAGTAGTGCACAATGACTTATGAAAGTGACGGTGCTAATGCAATAAAATAGCAGCATATAATGAGGCGATGGGATTAATATTCAGTAACATTCAGTGTATTCACGTATTAAACAGCTGAATTGTACTTTATCTCTGTCAGGTGAAATTAGATGCAGAATGTAAAGTTAGATAGCTTGTTAGCTTAGCTGAACGAACAACAGGGGGGCTTATTTTAGGTCCAGCAAACGAAATCGATTATAATTAAAGGCATAAAACAGATCCTGTGTCATGATAGGAGTATGTCGACCACGTTTTAGAGGCAGACGCACACCGTGGGCAGATAAACAAAGAGATAAACAGACAGAAAGACAGACTGACAGTCTGAACAACACGCTGCTGCAGCAACAGCACCTGGTCCACTTTAATGCAAAAAAACTAACTGCAACGGCTTACAGCGAATATTATATTGAGGCATTTGACTGCTAAGACATCTGGCACTAAATTCACACAGTAGCCCACTATTTTAAGGCAATACACACAACAGCTTAACAGCAAATCGTTCGGCTCACCAGACTCATCCGTTACATAGGGGGTCGCCATCTTACCAGATGTGTGGTTTCCGCTCACATGGCGGAAGAGAGACCAGGAGGGATTTTCAACAGGCCGCTACAGATTAACTTTACATTATTGTCTCTTTTCTCCATATTACACGATTTTTGATGATCGAAAATAAAAGACTATGTGTCATACACTGCACTTGAATACAACATGTGTAGATAATTTTCTTTTTAAAGCTTATGTTTTTCATTTTGGAGATGGTTCTCTAGATCCTCATGCATGTCGGAATGAGATTTCTACATTCACTCCATAACTTGAGCCTTTGTGTACAGAAACAGAGGGACAAGAAAAAAAACATTGTTATCCCATTGAATATACAGTTTCACAGATTATTAAGCTTCCTTCTCAAAGAAAATTGTTTCTCTTTCTTATTTTCCCACTTTCAAAATTAAACTGGCTGTTTAATGGATATGCAAAAGAAGCTACCATGATCAAACTACTCAAGCACTCTACTGGACCAGAAGGAATCAATGCTGTATCAGAATCAGATAATTGTATTGATCCCAGAGAAAATTGCTTATGATGACTGCACAGACACACGAAATATAACGCCTAAATAAATACTACAAAATACCTGTAGAAAAAGCACTATATTAAATACTCTATGATATATACACAAATAAGTAGTTACCATTTCACATGCTAAGACTTTTGCACAAAAAAATATTGCACATATATTAACACTTAACATGATCCTGTACATGGTAAGACAATTGCAGGCAATAAGGTATTGCACATATCATGCTAGATTTGCTACAGAATGGGATCAGATTCTTTTCCCCCCTGTGATATCCCATCCAGCATTTCCCTGTGATACTGGCTAGAAACCAATTTATACAGATAAACTGTCTCTAAGGCTTGTGTATATGTGTCTGTGTGTGTTTGAGAAGTAGAGGGATACGTAAAAAGGAAAAGTAGTTCCAGTCTCATTTGTTTTCCACATCAGACAAATCCACTTCCATCAGTCTGTATTGCACCTTTCATGCTATTGATGCAAGAATTTCTCTTGGTTAAATAAAGTTAAATCTTACCCTATATGAACAAGCACCCCTTGTTCATATAGATGCCTGACCATTCTACTTTCAGGGACTTCAATGATATTGCGTTCAAATACATAGACTTTAATATGGAGTTGGCCCCAGGTATAGCTATAACAGCTTCCATTCTCCTTGGAAGGCTTTCCGGAAGGTTTTGTAGTGTTTCTGTGGGACTTTATGCCCATTCATTCTGTAGAGCATTTATGAGGTCAGGCACTAATGGTGGCTTGATGCACAGTCTTTGCTGGAACTGAAAAGGCCTCCCCCAAACTGTGTCCTCAAAGTTGGAAGCCAGGTGTTGTCCAAGTGCTTGGTATGCTGCAGCATTAAGAGTATTGCCCTTCACTGAATGGCCTAGCCCAAAAAGTGGGAAACAGTTGTGACCCAATACATGTGTCCATATATTGTATCTTATCTTGTCTTAATTTCAAAATCACAGCCTGGCTGGGTATATACTGTTTTGGCGGAGGGGGAGGACGGGGATGCCACTCTCAGGATCCTCGGAAGTGACGCGGAGAGCCGGTTGGTGGATAGGAGTGAGGGAAACCAAAGCTCTCACACTCCAGATCGGGACTGACGGTGATAAAACGTGTATAGGATTCTTCTGAGACTTCAAGGTGGGATGTTTTCCATATGTATTGTTTCTTAATACCTCATCTAAACGTGTTTAAGAGTGAGTCTAAGCAGGTATTGTATCGTTTTTAGCTTCGATAAATTAACTGAGGCTGAGTCTCTAGTTTACTGCAGCCTACGGGACAAATTACACCCTGCTGGCTATCACCTGTGTCATATGAAAAGGGAAAAGACAGCTATTGAGTTACATGTTGCACTGTAGTCCACATTATGGAGGGAAACGGCGTCTAACAAGCATTTTTAGCTATTTTAACACGACTGGACAAACCAGAAGCAAAAGCGTTGCTAAGATACTAACGGTTCCGAGCAGCTAGCCACGTAGCCAATTGTCTACATCCAAGAAGCTAACTATTAGCCTATTAGCAACTTTTAATACAACACAGTTGTAATAGAAATGAACATGCACTATAAACCGTTGATAAATTTAGTTTAAGTCTAAAATATAGCTACTGAACTAAAATTAGCAGCTATGTTTGTAACTACGCATTGGTTTGGTAACTGAATAGCCAGCTAGCTAAGCTAGCGAGCCCCCATCTGCTGCATAGACTCTAGAGCTGTGTTAAGCTATGTGGCAAACAAGCTACTTTAATAAAGCACAGCATAAATTTTACGTTACAGTTGACTGTAACTTAACCTTTCAAGTGACTTTAGCTGCTAGAGCGAGTTGTTTAAAGTATTTTAAGTATTGTCATTCCTTTATGAGTTTTCTCTGCTAAGTAGCAACCAGGATTCTCTTTCAATCTGTTGTGGTGTGTATTTACAGTCCATTTAGGTTAGGAAATTAACTTTCTTATTCATTAACCGAGATGTTGAATTAGGTTCTAGTGTTATGTAGTCTCACTGCATTATTTTTTTTTCTTATGGCAGACTAGGGAAAGCAGACTAGTTAGCAAGGTTTGCTTGGCTCCTCTCAATGAGAAAATGAGAATCTTCTTTCATTGTTTTGGAGAGCCCTAATAGCTATGGCAAAATTTACTTGAAAACATTATCAAATGGCATTAAAATGGGTTTGTTTTATTCATTGTAATCCTATGTTTTCTAAATGGGAACTAAATCACTTCATTATGTGCAATATCTAATGTTCAATAATCTTACCCTGTGAAATGTCAATATTAATGCTCCACCAAACTCTACTACGTACCGTAACATACTCAAGCATCATTTGTGTCATAGGTAATTCACTTAACTAAGTTACTTGTCTCTGTGTATCTTTTCAGCTTCCTTTGGAATCAATTGAGTTTTCTGATACGGTAAATTCAAATGCAATCATTGCATGCATTGAATGCATAAAGTGTAAAAGTAAATGACTGTTGTTGAGTTGGCAGTTTCTGTTGCAGCAGGCTTATCATGAGCTGTGGAGTTTACTGCACAAGTTTGAACAATGTTCTGAGGAGCTTTTCCTGTAATGAGGTGCACACATCAAAGTAGGACATTTAAATTGCTAGCTAGTGCACTACCTAGCTGGACTGTTTTCTTAGAAATTGGCTTTTCATAGCACAGACACCATGTGTACTTTGGTCTGACTTTAATAATGATGTAGTGAAGGTGGTTTTTAGCTTGATGGTCCTTGCAATACACGGGCATGTACAGTGCAACAAAAAGATTTGCAGCACTGTCGATGCTTATCTCTGTAAAACATATGTATAAGGTAAATATATAACACAAATAGATAACAAAGTGACCTCATGTGGAAATGTCAGCTGTACCAGAATAGACCAGTATTCAAGGCGATAGAATAAATAAATGACAAAAGACGACCTGCATGCATATGAAATAAATATATAAATAACTAGAACTAGACTCAATATGGGAGTCAATAGTATTGATTCAGTAAGAATAAATCATTAAGACAAAGTGAATGGTAAAACACTGAATCACATTAGTTATCTATAGTCCGTATTTAAGTTCTTCTGGTCACTTCATAAAAATTAATTGAAGTTACGAATTTCAGAGAAGTCCTTTAGCATGAAAAATCTAATTGATGGTAGGCTCTTTGTGTGGAAAAAACATGGAGAAGTCCTGGATTGCACTAATAATGCTGTGAAGCACAGAGGAGGAAACATTCAAATCTGGAGCTGTTTTTCTTACAGTGGTGTCTGAGAGTTAGTGTCCATTGATGAGGGCATGAACTCTAAAGGCATTCTAGATGTGGACATCTGTAAAGAAATTTCTCCAACAATAACAATCTGAAGTGCTCCAGACACTTTACTAAAAAGAACATTACAGTCTTGGAATGGGCTGTTGAAAATAAATTCCTCTTGATTTGGCGTTTTGTTTCCTAACACAGTGAGCTTAGTACATTTTAAATGTGCCCCAAATCTCCAAATACTTCAGGAGGCCACTGAAAAGATCTTAAAGTTAAATTAGCCTGAGATTGTTGCAGTTTCAGTTGCAGAAGCTTTCAAAGTTCCCATGGTGTCTGCTAAATATATCGTAAGCTTATATACCCACAGTTTTGCATAATTTCTCATAAAGCAGTTTGTGATGACAGTGGGTTTTTTAAAAAAGGTTTTTAAAAGCTACTTAACATATTGATAAAAGCTTGCTTGCCTTAGGGTTGATTAGTTTGCTGATCATTAACTGCTTAAACCTAACCTTATTTTTTAATAAGAAATAATGACAGTACTATAGTCTTGCTGTGTTTTTCAGGCAAACTTTCATACATGGACCAGAGAGCTTGACAACCTGTTAGACCAGGGCTGTTCCTCATACCTTCAAAATGAATGAACTGATGTAAACATTTTGATTTAATCTAAAGAAACTGTGCATTCATCAGTTGATTAATAGTAGGGATGCACCGATCGATCGGCCGGCGAGCGGAAATGGCCGATTTTTGGCCTGATCGGCCTAACCGGTGATCGGCCGATCACTCGCATGTATTGCCGATTTCAAACCGATCTTGCGCATGTGCTTTACTTGCATCACAGACGCACGCATTCAGGCTGCGTTCATGTGTACGCTTAACGGAGGCGTTTCTCCGTGAGCACCCGCCATTCAAATCTGCTCAACAGCGATTGGTTGCCGCTGCTGCGCTCCCCGCGTGGAAGACACGCCTACTGCTAAGCATCAACAAGACACGTCTTGTAAATGCAGCTTCAGACGTGCTGAAATGTCTGCCATTTGGAATTTCTTTACTTTGAACAAAGAGGATGAAAAAGTTGTACCTCTCTGAGATGCCAAGCAGCAGAAGTGAAAACACACTGATTTACTGGAAAATCAACAACGATCGTTTCCCTGCACTTGCTACACCTGTCTGCCCCATGCAAAAGCGTTGAGATTGAGCACTTGTTTAGCTTGGCTGGAAATATGGTAAATGATTCAATATGGTTCAATTTGTTATTTTTTTGTTCTCACTGCACCTTATTATTTGAAATAGAGCCCGACCGATAAAGGATTTTGAAGGCCGATACCGATACAAAAGTTGGTTTTAAAATCCGATATTCCGATATATATATAATTTTTTTTTATTTCAGAAACGCGCAACAAAACATTAACAGATTTCCCTAACATTAGTTATGTGTAGTTATTTGAGTTTTAACTAACATAATATGATTTTAAAAAAGAAATTTTAAAATTTAATTTTAAAAAGAAACTTGTTTCTTTTATTGTCACAACAGAACAGAGGAACATCAAAATATAATCAAGTTCTGATAAATAAAATGTATAAAAATACAAACTTAAGAAATGAAACGTAAAACAGTCCTTTGAACAAAAACACAAAAACAACCAAATTCAAGTTACCAGTTTTAAAAGACTTGGTAAGCTTCATAAATATAACTTTGAATAGGACTGGAGACAAATTCTGTTAAGT
>JBBPDE010208010.1:0-15036 GCA_037974605.1 Nannopetersius ansorgii
TACCCACAGAATGTTGAAATTGATGCCACATTGAAAAAGGTTGTCTTTTGGTATTGGCCCTAATATAAGGCACACCTTTACACAATGAGACCATTACATGGAAAACACAAAATGAGGTTTGTCTATGACCCCAATACAATTGCCTCCCTATCCCCAAAAAAAGTGAAACAAACATCGTATGTGTGACATCCACTAAGTCTCTCACGATACCCCTAACTTATTGTGAGTAGTGTTTATATATATTACAGTCTAGACTCTCTCAGTGACAATCAGTCTTGCCTCATAAGTGGACAGTTTGATTTCACAGACGTGTGATTGACTAGAAGTGACACTGTGCTGTTTAAGTCCCTTCCCTTTATTTTTTTGAGCAGTGTGTATATATATATATATATATAGGGTATACTTTCTAATATGCATCTAATCCATACCTGAACAGAAAGAATGAAGTTGGGATTCATAACTACAGGTCCTTGGGTCTGATGTGTTCCTTATTCTCATGGTTACAGCAGTAATGAGACCAAAGCTGCTATCATTGGTGATGAGAGCTAGCTAATGTTACCTGGTCAGCCAGAACATCTGTAAATAGTTAGTTGTGTTTAATGTGTTCTAGTAAACTGATGTCTCATTTGCCTTTCAATTGGAATGTCATACACTAAAGGCCTTTAACAAGCATAAACTAAAGTGAATAGTTTGATTTGACTGATTTTATCACCCAAGATGGGTATGAGTTAGGTATATAGGTATATAATTGATGAATTTATTTAACAGTCACTAAGCATCTCCATGACCCCTGAGCCATAATAGTTCCAATTAACAAATGATTTAAAAAAATATTTGTTTAGTAAAATGATCCAAACTTGCCATCACTAAATTCCAGGCAACTAAATGAAGAAAAAGTGGCGTTCTTCATTGCTCATACAGTGTTTCTTCCTCGTTGAGTCCTTTTGCGTTACGAAGGTACATTAGACAAGTTAAATTAACAGGCTTCTGAGGTAGAGGAGAGAGAGAAAGCACTTTATGGATTACACAACCACATATGCATGTATATATAATTTGCTGTCCATTAAAGCTTCGCCTTTTCAATTGTACATTACGAGTTTCTGCACAAGTCAGTTTTTCACGTAATGTAGCCATAAAGCTAATAAGGATTTAATAAAAGCAGCGTGCATTTGTTTTATAGGCTGTATTAAAACCTGTTCTGAGTCAGAAATATATACTGTTATTCTGAGAGTAAGCATACAGTTATAATGAAAAAAAATGTTAAATCTCATTTGTAGTTTTCTCCTATAAATACGTTTTTATCACATTTTCAGCAGATGAACCTGGAGAGGAATCAAAATCAAATTAAACGCTGGCAAGGACAGGAATCAGCATATAAATTAAAAAATAAAATGCCACTGCCTCCTCCGGGAGGTAAACATCAACAAGTCTCTATGAAATTGAGACATCTGGAGAATTCTGGGCATGTGGGCCAAACCAGACCTCCCTCATATTAAAAACTAGTCCGTGTGTTTAGTGTAGAGATGTTAAATGTAGTTGTTGCACACTAATCTTGTAAGAGACACACAACACACAATAAGTATTAAAATAGTATTAAAAGTCATTTATAGTCAAATATTAAGATAACAGATAGGATATTAAGAGTCCTATTTCAACATTTTTTTCTATAAACCATTAAAGAGTGACCTAAAAATAACATAATAAAACAATAATTTAAATTTTTGTAAATGTAAATGTAAATTTGAAAATGCAATGATTTTAATCTCATGTACTATTATTATTATTATTATTATTATTATTATTATTATTATTATTATTATTATTATTATTATTATTATTGTTGTTGTTTTTGTTGTTGTCATTGTTAATATTGTTGTTGTTATGGTTGTTGTATAATTTATATAATTATTTACAATTAAATAGTTATTTGTTATCATTGCTGCATTTTCTAAGAGCGAAAAGGAATTGCACAAACTAAAAAAGATAAATAAATAAATAAATGATACCATAATGGGCTTGCATCCAATCTCATTTGAATCTCATTTTTTTTTGTGGAGGCTCATTGCTTTGTTGATGTAATATATTTGCTTTTGCTTAAAAAATAAACAAATAAATCAAAAATGGGTTAAAACGCATTCTCATCCAATCAGCTGCTTGTTCTTATCCAGTTTATCCAGTTACAGGCTGTCTCAGTGGTGTAAATCTGTTTTTTTAATTATTATTATTATTATTATTATTATTATTATTATTATTATTATTATTATTATTATTATTATTATTATTTGTTGTGCTTCATTGTACAAGACCATAATCAGAAAAACATATTGTGATATAAAATTATCAGAATAACAATGACATCATTATATTGCCCACCCCTCACAAACATTATTGCAGAACTGCCAACAATGGGACTTTGACTTACTCCAAAGCACTGAGAGGGACATCTGGCTGGCTAGTCTTTTTGATATCAGGCCAGATGAAGCTTTTAAAGAGATTGTATTTAAGCACAATAAATGCCATCAACCTGTCACGAGCTATGTCTACCAGACTCAGGGATATTATTAGTTGGGCAGATGCAGGATAAATTGACAAGGAGTGACCTGACATGTGCACACCAATCTAACTTCAGTCCATGACATTCAGCGAGGCACTTTAATCATCCATTCGATACAAACAGTAATGTATACCCTGATGTTCAGTATGGTCAGTATTCAATAACAACATACTCACACTCACAGCCCACTGGTCTTACTATGACTCAGTATAACAAAAAAAAATTAAGCTTCTATGAGATCACATCAAATGAATGTAGTTGCAAATGTCCACAGACTGTAATGAAATAACATATGGGCAACAATGTTCTAGTGCACCGGAGCTATTTGTTTAACAATAAGCACTAAAGAGTCTATATCTTACTGTGGCTTTGTGATGTTGGTTTATGTACCAAAAATAGAATTTCCAAACCTTATGTCTTAGAATTGAACAGGCTGTGCCTTTAGCATATATGTAAATAACCTCTTTACTGATATGCTGTGTTCTATTATTCAAAAAGTAGTCTGGAAAAAAACACCTTTTATTACTTCATCATAAACAGAACTGCTATGAGTTAGATTTGAATGTATTGGATTTGTGCCATTGCAAAAACAATGAATTCAAAATATGAATCTTCCAGTAGAAACCAATGGGTGGTGTGGCTGGATCAGTTCGTGTTTTATTAATTTATTTTCTGGAAAAGTTCAGAGAAAAGGATCTTATATCAGATATAAACAATATTACAATACTTGTATGATACATGATATGATAGCCGGAAAAAGTGGCCAGCACAAAATGAAAGGGAACGATCAGTTTAACTTCCAACCGATCTTATAATGTTTCTAAAATAGAAGGTTTTGTGAAATGCTGTGATGCACAGCACCTATAAACCTAATTAAAATTCTAATTAAATGGCTCAAGGTTTGCAAAAAGTATTACTCATCAAAGTGCACCAGCAAGAAAGCAGGGTTCCAAAAGACCAATAGTATTCAAAGGCAGTCTGGCTGAAACACTCTTTATGATTTCAGGATAAACGGGTGGGGTAAAATGGATGTAGGCTGAATATAAATGACAAGATTCAGAATTCAAACTGGACTATTTTTGCAGCTTGGCTTCAGCCCTTTAAGGTCACGGTTGGCCGTGGTGGGAGGTCCAGGTTGAGCAGCTGTCATGCTGAGGAATGAGCTTTACTGTAGTTTGTATAAATGAGCTAAACCACAGGAAATGACATGGTCCAACCAGGTTTGGCAGTAATGGCTTTTTAAGGCAGTATTGTCCAAGGCAAGCATGACAAAGTCTTATATCATAGCCAGTGATAAAATATGCTTTATGGCAGTGACCTTTAACCACAGCATGCAACCAAAATACTGAGAGGCTTCCAGTTCCACGCTGACAGCTGGTGTACAACATGAATGCCAGAAAGAGGCTTGATGGACAGTAACAAATAACACCTCTTCTCTAACGTGGCTTGTTATACAGCTTTGTATGAGGAGCTTGTTTTCTGTCTGAAGAAAGAATGCAAAGCTAATTAGTGGGCCATCAAGCCCTCAGGATGTGTAAGACACTCTGCAGCAAGAGCCAGAGACCTTTCTAGACGGGTGGTTGTATCGGGGCACGCACATCATTAAGGGGGGGGGGGGGGGGGGGTTGGTTTTCTTTTTCAGTCAAAAAAAACCAAAAAAAGTGGAAGCTGAATCTCAAAGTACTCTCTACTTCCTTAACTGATCAGCCAATAACACATTAAACGTCAGACAGGTGAAGTGAGTAATAATCACTGATACTCATTACAGTGGCACCTGTCAAGAGGTGAGAGAAATCAGGCAGCAAGTGATAATCAGTTCCTGAAGGAAAAATGGTGCAATATTAGGATCCGTAGGACTTTGTCAAGGGTCAAGCTGTGACGGTTAGTCGACTGGGCCAGAACATCTCCAAAGTGGCAGGTCTTACTTGAATGCAGTGGCAAGTACCCACCAAAGATGGTGCCAGGAAGGACAATTTGTGAACTGGTAACATGGTCATGGCTCAGTAAATGTGAAGACTAGTTGATAAGGTCTGATCCCACGGAAAAGCTGCAGTAGCACAAACTGCTGAAAATGTTCATGTTGGCTGTGATAGAAATATGTCAAAACACATGGTACTGTGTATGAATCCAGTCTGATCACCCATACAACATCTGCCCATCACTGAAACTGCCTTCAATTGAAGTGAAGTGAAAGTGACCATTCTGTCATACGTGAACAGACCACAGCACACAGTGTGAACAGCACAAAATTCTTCCTCTGCATTTAACCCATTCACCAGGTGAAGCAGGGGGCAGCTACGAACACAGCGCCCAGGGAGCAGTGTGTGGGGACGGTACCTTGCTCAGGTTACCTCAGCGGTCCCTAGTAGTCTTGGGAATCGAACCTGGACTTTCGGATCGCAGGGCGAAGGCCTTAAACACTAGGCCACCAGCTGCCCCGGCACACAATTGGCACATAAGCATCAGAACAGGACCATGGACCAATTAGAAGTTGTCATAGTCTGATGATTTTTTTTTACATCACTTGGATGGCCAGATGCATGAACATTGCTCACCTGGTGTAGTAAGGATGTACTATTGGATGAAGAAGAGGTGGCGGAGGCAATGTGATGCTCTGGCCTATGATGTACTGGAAAACCTTGGGTCCTGCATTCTTTTGGTTGTTTCTTTAACAAGTACCACCTACATTAACACACTGTTGCAGACAAGTTCGCCCCTTAAGGGCAATGATGTTCCCTAATTGCTGTGTCTTCTTTCAGTCGGGAAATACCACACTACCACACCGCCTACCACACCGCAAACAGGAACAGTTTGAGGAACATTACCAAGAGCTCAGTGTGTTGACTCAGCCTACAAATTCCACAGATCTTAATCCAACTGAGCATTTGTGGGATGTGCTGGACAAACTAGTCCAATCCACAGAGGCCCCATCTCACAACCTACAGGACTTAAAGGATCTGCTGCTAACATCATGGTTCCAAATACCACAGTGCTGGCATGAGGGTAATATACACAATATTCGGTTTTTATGTTATGGTTCATTGGTGTATTAGATCACATTCGTTAGGATGACAGCTATTGCTATGCAGTGTTATTGTATTACATATGTCAATTTTTAAACCCTTGTTTAGTCAGACCTATTTAAATTATTTTTTTTTATCTGGAAAGTTTTTTCTTGCATGAACTGTCAACAAAATAAATAGGTTCTACATTAGAATGAATTTTTATTGTACTTAACACAGTCAGTTGAGATCAATGTAAAAAAATGAAAATATAAAATGTTAGACTACATGGTTTGTTGTTTATAGTGTTCACATTCGGAAGCTTAAATATACATATAAACTTTATTTGTGAGCATCCAACCACTCAGTCATACCTCGAGGCTCAGTTTGCTCATTCTGGCTGTCAGAAAGACTAGGATCCACAAAAATGTGCACTTGCATGTACAGTCCTATGCATCGGATGACAGGGTCAGTGCAGGGCAGAACAGGGCAGAAAAGGGCTGTGCAACACAGACAAATGGCCAAACTAATTAGAGAGGCACTGCATCAATACAAGACGCTTGTATAGTGTGTGTATATGGGCAATTTATTATGTTGGTTTATTCTCACAAATGCTGGCTACAAATACACTCAAATTAATTAACAACTAACAACTAAAATTATGTTTAATATTATTATAAAATATAACATTTGTTATATTTAAAAACATATAACCAATGTTTTATTTAAATGCACGTAAAACACAATTGAATTCGAACTTTCCAGTACAATTTTGTCCTAAACTTAATAGAATAAATCGGAATTCTTCATCAACAACAAATTCATGAGCATTAAATTATCAGATGTCTGGCTGCTATCATGCACAACTCTGACACAAGAAAATTTCTCAAGAAACATTTTATTGCAAACCAATCTGAATGTTTTCTGAGGATTTCATTTCAGTAGCGATGACAAGCAAAACGCCATTAGGGATGGAGAAGCTTTGTTTTGTGCTGAAAGTTTGTTCTCTTTGTCGTTAAAAAGTCGTTAACCATGTCGGCTTATAAAACAGTCTCATAAAAACGATCATTACACGGTTTATGTTGGAAAACGCCTGGTGAATTCTTGGGTTAGACCACACTGGATTAAACTAATGGATTACAGGTCATTAAAGAAAACAGGAGTTCATAATAAAAGCCTATTGGTCTCCTAGACAAGGATGTGGAGGCTGGATCTGTTGTAAAAATATCTGGTAACCGCTGCTAGGAGAAGGGCATGGTGTCTTACCAGAGCCCGCTGAGGATTGATTAGTGTTTTGATTGGATTATTTTTGGTTTTATTGGATCCAGTGAGCAAATACTGTTATGCATTCATGTATTACCAGTAGAGTCAATACAGCTTCTATTTGCAGTCTCAACCAAAAGACCACTTTTTATGTCTTCTTCACTCATTCACATGAAAGCGGAAATAACGGAAAAGTAGCTTTAAGTACTATGATTCTGTATCAGCCAGCACATCAGCTCCAAACAGAGGCCCTCGGCGACTAAAGCGCTCTTCTGTTTATTCCAGAATGGACACTCTCCATTAGAGCCGTGCTAGGAGGCGTAAAAGCTGAGCCACAGAGAAAGCTTGAGGAAAATCATCCGCATGTTTTATTTACCCCGTGTCCTGTCTGCTTCAGGAGAGTGTTTATCTCTCGTCTTGCCGCTCCTGTCCAGATCCTGATAACATCATCTTTGCAGTAATATGCCGATACTCTGAGAGATTGCTGATGCCGTGCTGGATCTGCTGGGGCTAAATTAAGTCCACCTCTCTGAAAGTGACAGCGTTGGGATATTTATAGTCCTGCTTTCCTTTAGCCTTCAGTGCCTCCAGACAAGCTCCTTTGTCAGGGCTGAAAACTGTGCCCTCCACAGCGTGCAATATGGGTTAGGAGGAACATGTGCCATGCATCTTAAGGTATTTGTGGATACACAAACTGCAGCAGGTTGGCTGGTAGTGGTTTATCACTTTGACCTTGATTAGTCGACAAAACACAAGAGTTGGGTCTGGTTTTCACCTGTTAAAACCGTGGCTCTTTGTATGAACTTTGTCAAAACCTCAAAAATCTCCACACATTTCTTTCTTTTCCATTATTTAAATATCATTTACCATTTCTCTCCACTCTTGTATTGTTGGGGGCTCGGAAAGAAAGTAACCAGTGTCTTGTTGGTTGATGCATTTTTGAAAACACGTGTCAAAATAACAAAACAGGCATTTATCTAAAAGGATAACTGTAAAGGTAGATGAATATTACATATACTTTCCAGCACTTTGTGAAACTGTCCAATAGGGTTTTATCTCTGAAAGCACCCATTTTTAAATCTAATTAAAACTTGATGTCATGTTCTCACAAATCACAAAGGCGCTGAGCTTGCTGGATTTATTTGAGATACAGTTTCACTTAGGCAGAATGACAGGAAACACCAAACAAAGAAGATACAGTTTCTAGAGCAAAGTTTCTGATGTTCTTAACCCTCAGAGGAAATACCTGAAGTAGTGTTCCATAAAAGAACATCCGGAAAGCACAGATGTTAATCCGGAAAGGGGTAAGTGTCCTTCTTTGTTGCTGAAGAGGCGCCAGGCCTGTAACATTAACAGTTAACATGACAATTAAACTAAACAAAGACTGATAACTTGAATTTTCTGGTAAATTTAAGTGTACAACTGAGAGCAGGAACAACTTAAGCCGCGGCAGGATGACTCCCTGCAGTGTTAGCGTTAAGCCGTTTCTGATGCCATGCAGAATGCAGGTACTGTGACTGTACTTTGACACCAACTTGCAGGTTGTGCAGGTCTCCATGTTGTTTGTGAGGTCTAGAGTGAAGTATCTCCACACATGTGATGTGTGTCTGTCTTCTCTGCTGCGTGTCATGTGTTTAGATTCCCCTTGTGCCAACAGTAACGCTCTTTTTATGAAGGGACTATAATAATTGGTTAAATCAAGGAATTTGTGTCAGTGTAAGCCAATCAGAGGCAGAGATTGCATTGCGAGGAGCGTCCCATCCAGCCTACCAGAGGGGGCTGCCTGCCTGTCTGCGTGGGGCTCGAGGAGCGTCCCGTCCAGCCTCCCAGAAGCGGCTGCCTGCTGGTCTGCAGTAGCGGGCCCACAGGGAGGCATCCGGCCGGTCGAAGGCCTGCCAGGTGGTGGAGGAGTCACCTGGGACTGTTTGGAGTTCCTCCGAGAGGGACTCGGGCCACGGGACAAGGACGACGTCCTGCGGTCCACACCCGCGTCGCCCGGGCTGAGGGGAAGCCAGCCCGGCCTCAAGGACAGTGGGGGTGCGACGTGGATGGGGAACGGGGGCACTTTACAAATAGAAACAATTAATTGTAACTATAAATTGAAATAAAAAATAATAAGTCTAGTTATCATTACTTAATTAAAATGATGTACTGGCTGTTGAAGCTGCTGTAGGTAGCAGGTGGTCATTAGGACCCAGGCGAAGCTACATGGCGCTGCTTGTTAGCGAGTAGCAGCCGGAGCCCATTTAGTAATATTTCTCTGGTAGAGCCGTTTGTACTCAGTTCAACAGAACAATACAGTGTCCATACAGTGAACAAAACAGTGTCCATAGCTGCAATTCGGCTAGGTATACATCTGCGCTACAATATCAAGGTGACAGTCATCATAACTTGCGTGTTATAGACCCAGCTCTCAACCCAACTTTGTGAATAGATTAACAGCTATATTTTTTTATCGCCCAATAAGAGTCTCGCGTTAACACAGCACGTTAACGCCGATAACGGCCCACTTTTGCTTTTTTCATGCCAGTATATAATTTTTCATGCATTTTAGTGATAATCTTATCACTTTCTATAGTAATAAGAAATAGCCAATCCGAGAACGTTATTAATTTCCTGCGTGAAGCATCTTGATTGTTTTGCTGAGTGTTCTCGTGTTTTTCGTTTTGTTCTCAAAGCCCTGTATTTTTATTACTGTCAATTAAATAATTTATTTCTGTATTTACCTGCTTATACCAAAGAAAACGCCTGTGCATGAATAACAGTCTATACATGGGTAACATCAATATTTACATTCTAGCACAGCAGGAGTTCAGTGTAAAGTCTATACAGGGTATATACAGATATCCTTAAGTTAAATTTAATACCTTTTAATACCATTTTTACTACCAAACAAAAAAAAATCTGTCGGAAAACAGCTTGTAGCCTGTGGGCTACTCCGCAGCCATCAATATTTACGTGAACTGCCAAAACCATAATGTTTATTGTTATTTTTAGGAAGAATAAATAAAAAGTAATTTAACCAAAGAAAAAGACAGCCTTACTAGAACTTTGTCTGCCGAAGCTTGTTTACCCATTGTTTGATTACCCCCCAACAAAACTTTCTTTCTCTGATCTGCATCAATCTCAAAATTGAGCTTTAGTGCCCTACGTTGATGGAAATCCGTCATAGTGACGGAAAACTTTAATCCATATGAGACTTCAGGATGGAGACGATTTGATTATGTGCTCGGACACACTAAAGCCTACGTTTAAACGAACTAACACAAACGTTAGCAGATAGAATTTCACTCAAAATAGGAAACCTCAGAGTCTGAAAAAATAATACCTATTTTTTTAAAAATAATACCCCTAAAAACAAATTTAACACTTAATGGCCTTAAATTTGGCAATTTTGATTTATCACTTTTTAATACTTTTTAAAACCCTGCAGACACCCTGGTATAGTATGGATATTGTACAGAACTGTACAGTACCTTTACATTTTCTTTCAGAGTAATGTATTTAGCTGAGTAATGAGTTTAAAATGAAATTAACACTACAAAAAAGGCATGTTTTCCCACATCACATATTCACAATTTTTCACAATACACGGTTTCTCTTGGAACGTAATCCCTGCAATTGTCATGGCTTTATTGTATACAGAAATATATACACACAGTATATACACTATATGCACAAAAGTATTGGTACACACCTATTTTTCAGGGTTTGGACTACGTCCAGTAATATGTTATATGACTATGTTGTTTAGTATTCGTTTTATTGGCTGTGCTGCTTCTGCTTTCTTCTCTTATTTTGTCATCTTAGCTGCAGTTAGCAATGCAAATTTCCCACCTGTGGGACTAATAAATGGTTAATCCAAAACAAAAGCAGCAGGTGGGAGGTCAGACTCACTGTTCCAGAGATTGCTATGGATAGGGGTGTGGCACAGGTAAGGAGCATATGACACTCAGGAGATATAGCTTTTTGAACAGAATTTACCATTTACCAGTCAATCATTCTAATTATATCATAAATATTTTGATGTCTTACCATTTACCAGTCAATCATTCTAATTATATCATAAATATTTTGATGTCTGACTCCATTCTATTAGCAATATATGGTACTGTGCTGTTGGGTAACCTTTCAGTTAAACTTTAAATCAAATTGCTCCACTTGAAGACTGCTGTGAAACTAGAAGCCTAGCATTACTCACCTCTGAGTAGTGTGTAATCAGACAGGCAGAGAAAACAGTGTCGGATTCAATAGTGTCTGAATTCTAGATTATCCTCAGGTGGAAGATTTAGGGCTAATCGGTGCATGTTAGATAGTTAGAAGGATTCATTTGAACTCCTGGCAGCTACATTTCTTTTTGCAAGGAGGTAAAATGTTGTATCTATGTGGATTCTTCAAAAAATATATATTATATGGGTAATATATATATTGTTGCATAACGTTTAGAAAGGGCACAAGAAGGTGTAATGGGGTCATAGGAAAGTATATGCCTTTGTTTTTGTAGGTTTGTAAATGTGTATAAATGGGTCTGATGAGATCAATAGAACTGGAAATGCAAGACAAATTAAAATATAAATGAATAAACATTAATTTTAATGAAAATGAAAAAAAAAATTTTTCATCGTAGAGTCACCAGGTCAGTGACAAATCTCTGGTAGATACCGAGATATCCTCAATGAAGAGGTAGGACCAGAAAGCATTCCCGAAAAAAGGAATCGCCACACACATCTTGGGGTCAAGAAATTACGGTCATGTGCAAAGTAACAAACACAACACACCTAACCTGCTTGCTAGTCTCAATATGACACGTCCAATGTAGCTAAGATAATGTAAATGCTAAACAAAGCTCAGTCACTGTTTTAACACAGTACAGCAGACCCCCTTCAAAGGCCCACCAAAAACCAACTGAACTGGAGAAACATATAGCAGAAAGTCCTTATCTCTGCATCTCTGTTCCCCTTTAAAGCTTGGCATTAGACATAGTGACCATAGACATACACAATATGAAGAAAAGCATCGAATATCTGACCTTTACACAAAAAGGGACTTTAGTGACACCGCATTCAAATGCATAAACTTTATATGGAGTTGTTCCCCCCTTTGTAGCTAGAACAGCTTCCACTCTTTTTGGAATGCTTTCCACAAGATTCTGTTTGTGCCCATTCATCCTGTAGAGCATTTATGAGGTCAGTCACTGATGTTGGACGAGAAGTCCTGGCTCACAATCTCCATTCCAGTTCATCCCAAAAATGTTGGATGGGGCTGAGGTCAGGACTCTGTGTGGCCAGTCAAGTTCCAGCCATGTCTTTATGGAGCTTGCTTTGTGCACTGGGACACAGTTATGGTGGAACAGAAAAGGTTCTTCCCCAAACTGTGTCCACAAAGTAGGAAGCATGGCATTGTCCAAAATGGAAGAAAGGGGCCTAACACAAACCCTGAATTAAGAGTTGTGTCCCAATACGTTTTGTCCATATAGTATTTAAATAAAAGGATAAACGAAAGGTAAGTGATGCAACACATGTGAGCTTTATGGAAAGTTGGCTGGTGGCTTTTAGCCATATTGTAGCAACAAACTATTCTTCTAGGTTCAGTACTAAGGAAGTTGGTAAACGAGAGCAGAACTGTAAAACTTCCTGGGCATTAAGAAAGTTCCTTGAAGCTACAGTATTTGCTGATGCTGTATCCTCCGCTTAGGCTGTACAGATAAAAGGAATTGTGTCCGGTCACAATGTAATGACTAGTTGAGCTAGCGGCCGCTCTCTTCGCACAACCCGAACAGATGCGGCGCACAGCAGGGGAGCCACCTGAGGCCCGGTAGCTTCGCAGACACCACTTTGATCACCTTCAGTCAACTCTGCTTTAAAAGCCCCTGGCTCTTGTTCAGCGTAATAATGGGCCCTGTTCCACATGCAGCCGCGCAAAATGTCACTATCACTGCATTGAGGAGTTCTCCAAAGCTTTTACATTAATTGGCTAGTTTATGATTACAAAGAGCTCAGGATATTGGACATGCAGTTCAAGGTCTGAAAGGCTCCCGGATCGAACATTAAATGCATTAGGAGCCTGGCACCTAGCCAGCATGCCAAATTTAGCAACTATGACAATGAAAGTCGAGTGCATGCTTAAGAAGAGCCAGTGTGTACTAAGAGAAGTTAATAATACAACAAAATCCAGGTGAAAAAGTAAATATGAGTAATGCTGTTTTTCAAAGACGCCAGATATTCAGAAACCTGTTTTTTTGTAGGCCAGCTATAAAAAGTTTCCAATGAATGCGATTTGGTCCATAACTAGTCTTAGTATGGAAAAAATAGCATTATACCAATACATATGTGCTTTCCAACTCTGTTCATTGGACCATGAGATTGAACTCATCTGTGGAACTGGAGAATATAATGGGTTTAAAGTTTAATGTCAGAGAAAAGGACCTTCTATTTCTGGGAATCCTTTAAAAGGTGTTGATGATGAAACGTGGCCTTCTGACCTGTGACCTGTTGACTCATCTTCAAGGGTGAGCTGCGCTTCGTGAAGCTCTGGCATGAATATCAATGTGGATAGGAGCGGAATCATAATAATACTAGTGTTTGTGGCAATTAGACCATTGATTGTCAAATCACCCACACAGATTAATGTCTCAACCACAACCACAATTAATGACCTAATCTACTCATGCTAATCAAACATTCCATATTTTAGCTCTCATGCTATGCCATAACCATGTCATTTTTCTGACTTCTGTAAGCCATCCAAACCATATACAAGTGTAAGTAATCTATGCTAGTAGACTGATGCTAAAAATAGAGACAATTAATATGAAAAGGGTTGAGGACATGTCCTTATGGAACATTCCTTAGCAAGCTGTAAAAGCCTTTCAGGCTGGCCAGCCAAAATACTGGGCGTAACTCCAGGGATTCAGATAAATGAAAGATAAAGTGGTGTAGAAAATGAAAGCATCCTGAGAAGATCAGCCAGTTAAGGCCCCATTTCTAAAATGCAAGCTTATGTTTTCAGGAGAGGCCAGCTAGTTCGCTGGCAATGTGCAGCCAGAAATCCACAATTGGCCATGTTCTCACTGGTGGTGGGATGTTATGCATCCTGCTGTTATATACAGCAAACCTACAGCAATCCTAGAAAATTGAGGGCAGTTGGTGGGGCATGTGGGAAGCATGCCACTGTTAGCATGCTCCTCCGATTACACTGAACTGCTCTAGGAAACTACGATATTTCATGGCTGTTTCATTCCAAAGAAGTAAATAACTTAATAAAAGAAACATGTGAAGGAAGACATCCACCACCTTGAATGGACCTGTTACAGCTAACAGTGGGGTCCCACAGTGGGGGTAGCGTTTGAGAGAACAGGGAGCCAACATGAAACTAAGCTCCCCCACAAGAAGAAAGAAACAGATTCAATGACAGCTATTTTTGATTACAGTTGGAGTTCCCTTCAGATTCAGTGCACTGAAAAAGTATTGCCAGCCCTCCTGATGTATTCAAATTTGACATTTGTAATACTTGAGAAAAAGACTTAATAAAAACAAAACATAGTTTGCCAAGGACCATGTAAAAATCTTTAGAGGAGTGCTGAATAATGCTCTCGTCCAAATGAGCAAAGCAACTACCCGAACATTCTCCAGCCTCATTCCATTCTCGACCTCTCGGCTGCTCGCGCTCGCTCTGCAACCGCCCCTGTGGGCAGGAATACATCACGGAGGACGGTTGGTTTGATGGAGCCACTGAAGCAAGAAAAGTGGATGCTGCATCTGTCGAGCGAGTTCCTCAGACCCTCAGTCTGAGTGTCACAAATGAAAGTGACAGCCAAGTCAGACGCCTCATCACCCCTGAGCCTGGCCCAGCGCAGGTGCGAGCGAGTGGGTTCCTGTTGGCAGCCATCACAAGATTTAGCGACTTCCACAATGTTCAGCCATTTTCTTTCATACAAGCCTCTTTAAACTCAGGTTCCAATGAGAGAGAATGTGCATTTGCAGTGTAGTGAACCATTAACAAAAAAAGGCAGGAAAAGTAGTGGCACATGGAAAGGTTGGTTTAAGCACCTTCAAATAAGGATTGCTACACACTAGGGGTGTGACGAGATGCTTTTCCCACGAGACGAGACACAAGACACGAGACTGGGTTCACGAGAACGATCCTCAATGTTTAAATATGTAGCAAAAATAGCCTTTTATTTAACTGAAAAACACAAAATGCAAAAAATGCATGTCC
>JBBPDE010208038.1:0-15033 GCA_037974605.1 Nannopetersius ansorgii
AGTATACTGATCACTGCCTGATCATCTGGAATCATCTGCTCCTGGTTCTTCACTGGTTCAGGACTTCAGTTAGATGCACTTTATTCTGCTTGAATGATTCAGACGTAGGACACTGTGTGTCTTAACCATCAGAAACATTCCTCTGAAACTGGTCAGGTTCAGGGACTGGACTGGAAATGAAAGTTTTTGAAAGACCTTCAGGAAGCCTAGAGAACTGTTCCACATTAGAGAGAAAAAGACCACATTAAAATACAAGAACAAGAAGTCTCGTATCTCTGGAAACAAAATGAAGAAATTAGGTCTCTTTGCAGTCCTGTAATAAAACAATATAACATTTGGATTCAAGTCACTTTACTTGGGCTCAAGTCATACTCAAGTCACAAACTGAATGATTCAAACTGACTATAGTTACAAATTTGATGACTTGGCTTTGATTTTACACCCTCAATTCTGACACTGAATTAAGATTTAAGTTATAATTTATAAGTGATTAATACAGATTCCGTACTTTGAAAATGGTTCATTGTTCATTTAAGTAGCTGAAGTTTGTATATACTACCGTGTCCTGTCATGGTTATTCATTTAGTCACTATGGAAGAGTATGAAGAAACTATACTTCACATACATTTACCATATAATAACATGCAATAAAACATTGACTAAACTCGTTCATGGTAAATAAGTCTCACACACTGGTCTCACAGCAGCCTCAGCCTCCCGTCCCGGCTCCCAGAAGGCTCCGATCTCCTATGCCAGCCTCACAACAGCCTCAGCCTCCCATCCTGACTTCAAGAAGGCTCAGGCCTCCCACGCCAGTCTCACAACACCCTCAACCTTCTGTCCCTGTCCCCAGAAGGCTCCGGCCTCCCACACAGGCCTCACAGAAGCCTCAGGCTTCCGTTCCAGCCCCATGTCATCTCAAGCCTCTCAAGCTGCAGCCTCCTGCCCGGTGGCTCCAGTTCTCAGCCTTTCAGTGGCTCCAGTCTGCAGCTTCTCAGTGGCTCAGGCCAGTCTCTTTTCAGGGACTTTAGCCACCTGCTCACTTGAGCTCGCTGCTCGCCAGAGACTTCAGAATGCCAGAGGCATGGGTGTGGTCTCATCACTGGTAGATGGAAGCAATGATGCCTCTCAGCTGCCAGGCATGGGACCAAATGTATGCCAGGTGTTTTGAGTTGTTAGAGTTTGTATAAAGAGTGGCTATGCAGAAACTTGGCCCGAACCATTAAAGTGCTCACCAGAGGCTTCAGCACGCCAGAGGCCCCAGTTCCTGAGGACGGAAGGGGAGGGGCCCTTGAGAGGAGCCCGGGTCCCGGAGGAATCGGAGGGGTTTTAGTTTTCCTGCTTCTTCCCCCCTTTTCCTTTGTGTTTGTGTTGGACTGCTGGCCTGGTTTTGGCACCCCGGGTTGGTGCCATTTTTGGCTGGTTACTGAAACCCCCCCAGGCAGCGGCCACAATCAATCAGACAAGACTGATTAATTGTAAGCCCACGTGTAGCATGGTGGAAAAGCCCAAATGTGGACATGCACAAGTTAGCAGGTATGCCACATGATTTATTTGGGGAACGCCCCTGAATAGGTGTAGAGATTTCCACCAGGAAATCCGTATTCTCACATGCACACAGACAGGTACATGAAGGTTCCGAAGAACCTGAGTACTGACAAAAAAAAAGATCTGCCAGACAGTGTAGGTGGGACCACCTTCAATGACCCAAGGAGGAGGCGGAGCAGTAGCCTGGGGAGATAGAGGGAAGAAAAAAGCAGGTTTTAATTGGGACTTGTGAAAAACAGGGTGAACCCGGAGGAAAGCAGGTAGCTGGAGGTTGATTGTGATGGGGTTGATGTGGTAAGGTCCAAGGGAAAATCCAAGGGAAAACATTCATCCCAAAGGATTGGGCTGATGGTACATCAACCACTGGCTCTTGGTGTTCGAACACCGGAGGCCGGAACCCATTGCAAACAAGGTCTGGTGGCTGATGAGGTGTGGAGGTTGTGCAACGGCAGAAGGCACGCCAAAATTTGGCTGTGAACTCGAGCCCTCTGTCCGAGACGATGTCCTTTGGGAACCTATGCAAGCAGACTATGTGCTCGAGTACTAGTTCAGCGGTAGCCTTGGCTGTGGGGAGCCTGATCAGAGCCACCAGGTACAGAGTTTTGGAGAAGCAGTCAAAGATGGTGAAAATGGTGTTAAATTTGGAGGCCTCGGGTAGCCCCATGACAAAGTCCAGAGCAACGTGTGACCAGGGTCACCAGGGCACGGGCAGAAGTTGGGGGCTACCCGTGGGGGTCAGATTGGTGGACTTCGCCTGGGCACAGGTGACACAGGCCTGGATGTAGCTTTTCACATCCCAAACAAGTTGTGGTCACCAGAAGGTCCGTCTGAGAAGAGTAAAGGTCTGTTGTACCCCTGGGTGGCCTTTGCTCCAGTGAAGGACCTCGGAGAGCAGTCAGGATGAAAATGGGTCGCTGGGTGGTGGTTCCTGGCTGTGTCCCTGGCAGACTCTGTCTTCCAGTCCCCACCGGAGAGGAGCCAGGATGACGTGAGGTGGCAAGACAGGCGCAGGACCCTTCCGGGCAGGCTTCTGGTGTCAGCCTTTTCTTTGATCCCAGATGGTAGGAGATGCGGAAATTAAACTGCTCAAAAAAGAGAGCCCACCGTACCTGCCTGGGGTTGAGTCTAAATGGGGTATGAGGATCCCATTACGAAGGCCCTCGGTGATGGTCCCCCTCTTCCATGGCCTTATGTTCCCCCGCTGATAGAGAGTACAGATGGCTGCGGGGCAGTACTGCGCCTGACATGAGGTCAATGACAAGATCATAAGGCCGGGAAGGAGGAAGTCGGGCCACCCGACTCTTGCTGAAAAACTCAGCCAGATCACGGCACGGGATGAGAACCGTGTCCAGGTCAACATCGGAGGTCTTGGTCTTAGCCTAGAGGCAGAGACAATCCTGACAGGTAGGACCCCACTGAATAATGTGGTGAGGGATCAAGGAGATGAGGGGATTGTGGGCGACGAGCCATGGGTGACTGAAGATGATGGGTGGTGAGGTGATCATGGTGACGTAGAACTTGAGAGTCTTAGTGTGCTCGTGGATCTTCAGAGTGAGAGGGGGTGTGCACTGAGTGATAGGGCTGATGGCCAGGGGTCTACCGTCACTGGCTGTGATGGGAACAGACCGCAATAACACCTCTAGCTCAATCCCAGATAAAATTCCCTGCCACGCCCTAATCCATGAATGCGGAGTGGCCCAACTGGAGACTTACCTGGAGAATGAACCGCAAAATGGAGGGGGAAAGCAGGAAGTGGCTGCCAGCGGACTGGATGAGTTCCCCCTCTTCACACGGTCAGACCATTTCCCGGATGCAGAGGGCAGATAGCTCTGTGGTGGTCGGGAGAGGTGCAGTAGGTGCAGAGCCCCTCCTGGTAGCAGCATGCCTCTTGCGGGAGATGCAGTGGAGGACGCAGCAGGAAGATGGTCGGCAGCATGGGGCTTGGAGGACGTCACGTGTACAAACGGAGAAGTGGCAGAGCGAGTAGGCGGTCGGGCTAGGCTTCCCAGCCTTTGGTCTACCCGTATGGCGAGCTGAACCATCCCCTCCAGGGTCTCAGGAAGCTCACGCACCACCAGTTTGCCCTTGAGGTGCAATGACAGACCCCTGTAGAAGGCGGTGTGGAGAGCGGCATCATTCCAGGTGGTCTGAACCGCCAGGGTGTGGAATTCAGCAGTGTATCAACTCACACAGCAATCTCCCTGTCTCAGGAGGTATAGGTGCGAGTCGACTTCCACCTTGCTCTCCGGGTGTTGGAAGGTGGCTTTCAATTCCCGGGTGAAATCGGGGTAGGAGAACGCCATGTCCTGTTCAGACCTCAGGACTGCCATGGCCCACTCAGCTGCCTGCCCCATGAACAGAGAGGTGCTTAAGAGCAATCCTGCTCCAGTTGGACGGCTAGCAGGTTGGCTGAAACTCAAAAAAAGGAGGGCGAGGTTAGTCAAAAAAACGTCACATTTCCCGTCTGTACCATTCCCCTTCTCAGACAGGGAGATTTTTGGTATGTGGGAGGAGGGGGGCTACGGGCTGTGTCTTGGGCATTGGTGGAAAAGCCCAAACGTGGACACACACAAGTGAGTAGGTAAGCCATGCAAGAACACTCCCAAATAGGTATAGAGATTTCCACCAGGAAATCCACGTTCTCACACACATACAGACAGGTATATGAAGGTTCCAGAGTACCTGAGTACTCACGAAAGTAGATTTGGTCGGGCTGACACTGGATCAATGTTTGGTGTGGAGGAAACCCTATTTTCTGTTTATATACCTGCATGAGTCAATTCTGGTGCCTGCAGACGTCACATGGCCTGGTGTGTGTGACAGTCAGACCTTGGCTTGTGTTTAGGTGGCACTCACTTGCCCCCATGGTTCTCCTCTCCAGATCCAGAGCCATCTTTTTTGGCTGCTTCGGTGGTATTCTTGAAGGCTCTGCTCCTTGCTGTTCCTGTGATGTCCAGTGCACTGAGGGCTTTGTGGAGTGTGTGCCATACAAATCCTCTGCAGCCAACCTTGATACACCTCGACTTGTAGCCCTGTGCTTGGCAGCCGGTGACCAGATGTTCATCCTTCCAGCGCCTTCGGTGCCATTCTGCTCTACGCGAGATCTCATTTCACTGTTGCTTCCAGCACCTTATCGATGTTCTTGTCAAACGGATCCCAAACTGCTGTCATACAGGCCTGTGGCCACCAGATTTGCACATTCACCAGGAATGTGCTTGGGGTGTCGGTTGATGCCACATGGAGGCTCTGAGCCCTGTGGGGTGCTTCCTGGCTTGGCTCCCCCTGCGTCTCATCAGATGTGGCATCTGTGTGCTGTGACACATCCACATTCTCCAAACACTTCATCCTAGCTTGGTGGATCTTGAGGCCATTGCTGTTCTTTTCCTTTTCTTTTGAAATGAACACCCTCATTTGTGTAATAGAAAAAATCTTCACAGACATCATATTACTATTGCTTTTTAGATTATTAGGTTATTCTGCTTTTAACCACATTGGTTGTAAAAAAAATGCTATGATGAATAAAACTGAATTGAAAAATGTAATCAGAAAATTAAATTGAATCCTGAATGATTCCCTGTAGGTCATGAAACTATTGACTCTCCACACAGATGGCATTCCAAGTGGCTCTTCATTATACAGTGAGGATACAGACAGTTTTGTTTGTATTTAAAGTATTACAGCTAAACCTGTATGGAGGTTTAAGGTCTTTACCAGATTTTTTTTCATTTGTCTAGAATTTATGACTTTTGTATATGATAACGGGTTATATGGCTAAAATAAAATGACCCGCTTGAACAGTCACGTTTGAACAGTGTGAAACCGTTTCTCTGTATTTAACCAGGAGGGTGCCCAGGGAACAGTGTGTGGAGACAGTACCTAAGACGGTGCCTCTAGCAGCCCTGAGATCAGAAGGTTGTTGGTTTGAATCCCAGGACTGTAAGTGGCACCACTGAGGTACCCTTGTTGTGCGAACTACCTAACCACTAGGGCAACAGATGCCCCATAGACATGACTTGATTTGTTAATTATAATTTGTATACTATATTCATTAACCTGTTTAACTCTGCTTTCTTTTAAATTGTCATGTCTATTACACTTTCAATCATCTTTTATTAATTTTCCATGAATTCTTTTATTTTCTGTTAACTCTTTAAATTATTAATATGTAGAACTGGAGTTATTTAGATTTTTGACCTTTAAATTAAGATGTATTTGCATCTTAATGTTGAGACACTACATGATCTTCTCTTTACAGATGTCATTAAGATCTTGAAAGGTCATAAAATTAGAAGTGTTTTGTTTAACAGGGTGAATTTTGGTACTTCAGACTAAAGCCACTTTCTCCACAGGTCTACAGGAACCTTTCTGTATCAAAACTGTGCTGTGATGGTACTGAAGTTGTATCAGGTTATGATGTTTGTGTATCTCAGTCCGGTAACATTTGTTCATGCTACAGCATGATTCCTTGTGCCAGTGGAAAAGTGCCATAAAATACCTTCAGGTGTTAGAGTGGACTGTCGTTCTTCACTTACCAAAAGAGACCAGCACCCCGCAAGCTGCCCACACACACAGGCACGGCCCCACTGCTCCTGTACCCGCAAGCACAGCTTTGGGAGAGATGAAGATGCCTGAGCCAATCATCGTCCCCACAATCAGGCAGATTCCACTTATCAGACCCACCTAACACAAGAACACATGAACCACAAATGGATTAGGACCCGGGCCGACGTTTTGATTGATCAATGCATCATGATAGCAGACAAACTTATAAGCAGGATGTATCATTCTTTCTGTCCATTCTCAGTGCTACTCCAGTAATCGTTTTGGTTACTCACACAACAGTGTTACATAATAATTGTGCATAATGACAGGATTAAGTTTATTACACTACCAGTCAAAAGTTTGGACACTCTCAATCAATGTTTTTTATTTGTATTTATTATTTTTACATTGTAGATTAATATTGAAAACAAAATGATGAAGAAACACGTGGAATTATGCAGTCAACAAAAAAGTTAGATTTTTTTCAAGCTGACTAGTCGGTCAGCAAAGTCAAAGTCGAGTTGACTAGTTGTTTGATTAGTTGTTTGTTTTTGACTGGGGGTGTATGTGTCTTTTCAGAGTTCAGTGCAGTTTTTTATTATAAAACTGAGACTGCAGGAAGAACACAAATAAGAAATAAACTATTTCCTCTGGAACCAGTAATGTTTTCTGATTCTAATTCAAATGGATCCATCAAACAATAATGGGAAAATGTTGTTCTTTTCCTTATAGCCAGTGCGCACCAGCTGAAGATCTGTCACAGCGCTGTGTGAAGCTTGAGACTTTGTTTCACCCTGAAGGTGCAAACATTAAAATACGCAATGAGTAAAATTTGTGTAGAACTTTCCTTGCATGTGGGACTCTTATTTTGATGTTATAGTACTGTTTGTATGAGTATTGGTCACAGCTGGGGGTTGTGTTTCATTATTGGTTTCTGTCCTTTTCTGTTAAGTATTTAAGTTTCAAGATTTTTGTATTTTGTTGCTAGGAAACCCTCCCAGATGCCCTCACACTACCTGGTTCTCTTGTGTCCTCTGTAAAAAGACCTTGAGGCTTTTTCACCCTCTCTAGCACGAATGGAAACTAGCCTTAATACTAAAATAACCAGAAGAGAGTTCTAAGAGCTAGATATTTAATGAAAATGTCAACTTTTAAGTATTGTTATCACAGTTGTTTTAATTCAATGAAAGGTAAAACCACTGTTTTATTACGTGAGATTGGACGACAAGCACATTCTGAAGCACATTCTTTAAAAAAAGCAATTCTATAGTAGAATCCATAAAATACGAAGAACGGCATGGGGTGCTGTAGGGAACTGGAGTCATGACACAAAGCACTGATATCAACAAAAGTAAGCAAATTTATACAAGAATCTTGTTTGGAACCCTTGCAGTTGCTGGTTCTTTGAAGACGTCAGCTGAAACCACTCAACAGGGAACCAAAAGTGGTTCTGTTATGACATTTCTCCAAAGAACCCTTTGATCGAGAGAAAATAGTTGAGATTCCTCTTCTCTCAGGCTTACTCACCTCTTTCTGCAGCATCGTGACTTTGGTTTCCTCTTCATTTGGCTTATTTTTGGAACCCACGCTGCATGCGACGCTGCCATTGCGCGCGTCCTTCCGTTTCTTCAGATCCTTTTCATCCATCGTGTCTGCAAAACATGAAGTTTTGTACTGGTCTACTTCAGAACATTTCCTTTTTTTCGCATCTTACGTGAAATAAAACATTAACTCAAACTGTAACTCATTAGTGGAAACGTCACCAAAACCAATCTTTCACAGATGCCTTGTTAAAAGTTAATGTTGATGTTGTTAGGCTGTGTACCAGTGCAATGGAAAAGGTCTCGCCCGCATCTTCCGTATCGCTGTATCTTGTCTTGCTTGCTGTGCAATGACTTTATATCCTCTCTCAACCTCATTTACTACCTTACAATCTGTATTCAAATTACTACTTTAAATGTGAACTGTCCTGATGCCCCTCGAACAGGCATTTAAAAAAGTAGAAAACTATTATATTGACTCTTAGAACATGAGCAGAACGGATTGTGTTGTGCTGAAAGGGCAACAAAAGGTAAAGTGTCACCGTAAGGTAAAAAAGTCCTTGTATGGAAGTTCCCCTAGTTTCTGTTGATGCCCAAGGTGTCAGACGTCATGCTGAGATGGTTGGTGTTCCTTTGTCATGTAGAACCAAAGTTTTTGTAATTTAAAACATGTAATAATAATAATAATAATAATAATAATAATAATAATAATAATAATAATAATAATAATAACCACTACTGGGGTTTTAAAATGGATTAATCACAAATAACCATAAAGAACAAAAACAAACACATTTCTTTTATTTTAGGTTTTAGAAACAAACTCAAGGAAAAAAAACACAAGCGGTCGGGGAGGGGCTCCAGAGAGTGGCCAAATTCTAGACTGATTTACACCAGTTATATTTACTGAAATCAGAGTTTACTGATTCACTCTAAGTTCTGAGGGTAAACACCAGTTCTAGACTGATTTACACCATTTATATTTACTTAAATCAGATTGGGTAAACATCATCTTTATATTTGTCCATTTCAAATTCAGTCTTCAGGCTGAGATGATTTAGGAATCTGAAAAATACATTTAGAAAAAAAGTGGTGTTGCTTGTCGAGCCATGTAGCTCACTTGTATAAGCTGTGGCTTTAGGTCATGGGATCTTCAGCTTTTATGACTTACATGGCAGATTTAATCTGTCAAATATCAAAAAAAAGTTTGTGCTGCTTTGATTCAAGCTGTGGCCTCAGTACCCGAAGTTTGTGGGATCATACCGGAGTCTTTATGTCACACTTCACCTGAAAGACTATTATCCATAAAATTACCAAAGTCTCTAGCGCAGTTCTGTAGATCACAGTTTAAGCTATGATCTTTTAAGCTATGAGCTATTTATATCCTGCATGGCACACTTCATCAGAAAGTAAAATGTCCAAAAAAAGTCATGGTACATGCAGGATCCTGTGGTTCAGTGGTAAGAGCGTTGCCTCTAAAGCCAGAAATTCTACTCGGAGCCTTTAGCTTTATGTCTTGATCATTAAACGTCATCTGAAAGTCAATCCACAAAAAGAGCTGCAAGCTGTAGGATCAGGGGTAAGAGCAATGCCTCCAAGATTCAGAGGTTGTGGATTCAACTCCTGCACAGGGGTCTCCATAAACACCAATACCCAAGAAGGGGGAAATGCATGAGATCTTTCTTAAGTGGCCCTGGTTGAAACCAGAGTAAAAGGAACAATATCAAAGGTAAGTGACTCCGAAGAATCTTGTTTATTCTGGACAAAATTGCTAATGGACTGTTGATTTGAACCATCCACAATTAACAGGTTTATTAGAGCTGCTTCTTTGAAGTTTGGTGCTCCTTTGGCTTCTTGTTGACAGAACAAGACTTTATGAGCTCTGAATAAGATCAGTGGTGGATGAGGTAAAGATGATATTGTGACCTTCATCAGAACATTTTCTGCAGCAGCTTGGTTTCAGCTACACACACACACACACACTTCCAGTTTCATGAGTGTAGAACTTATGGTTAAGCACCACTGGTCTTGTGTGGAAAATATTTTATTTATTTCAGAGCTGAAATTAGCCCATATTAGAATGGAACATGCCTTTTATTATTTAATCTCATGGAAAGTGGAAGTCACAGAACTTTTCTGGCTTCCCCAAAGAACCTTTTATTCACCAGTTCTTTAGAGAACCACTTTTGTAAACAAGCTGTGTCAGTAAAGTTGGAAGAACCTCCATAAAAAAATCTGTGAATAAACCTTAACCTAGTAAATGACCTGATTTGTGAAGTTTCTTAAACCTTGAAAAGGTTCTACATCTCACATCTTATTTATAAGCCTGTTTGTAGTTAGCTTCCCCCCAATCCTGGTCCTTTCATCACTTGCCCTTCTTTACCAGACCCACTTCATCACAGTAAGGGCTTGATAACCAGCTGATTAGTTGGATCAGGTGTGTTGTAAGCAGTGCTTGAAGCCATAGAATTTTTCTGGCCTCCCCAAATAACTTTTCAGTCAGTTGTTCTTTAGAGAATCACTTTTGTAAATGAGATGTCAGTGTAGTTTGAAGAACCTCCATAAAATATAAAGGATATCGTAAATGTTACGGATTACACGGATTTACACAGATTCCTTAGACAAAGAGTCGCGGATTCAGTCACATGCGGATTTTTTCATGAGAAACGAACAGAAATCTCCACAACAACGCAGAAACTACAAATATTCTCAGCACTTCTTTTTTTTTGCTTTTTTTGTGGCAGTGTTTCTTTTTTACTCATTTTAATTCTAAATTATACAAATATACGCTACTCACAATAAGTTAGGGATATTGTTATTTACATGAGTGCTTGTCCTATTTGCTCTGAATTTTAATGAAATAAGTAAAAGTTCCCTTTGATATTACTAATAATGTATGAGAAGAAATACCATTTTAATTAGTTTAATATTTATTACCCCAAAACTTTAGACAATAACAGGGACAGCCCCAAATAACAAAAATGGACAATGTCAGTAGCGGGTGTTTCCACCATTTGCCGCAATGACAGCTTGACAGCGACGTCTCACGCCCCTCACTAGCCTCATGATGTTGTTCTGAGGTAATGCGTTTCTGTCAGGTCACGTGGGGGTGGGGTACGATCATACAGTCTGCTTCAACTGGTCCCAGACCTGCTCTATGGGGTTCAGGTCAGGGGACATTGATGGCCAGACCATATGTGGCACTCCGACTTCCTGAAGTGGAGCTGTGACAATTCTGCCACGATGTGGTGCAGCTTTATCATCCATGAACAGAAAGTTGGGGTGTGCTTGCAGAATTGGGGGATGATGGTGGGTCCTATGATGTCTCTGAGGTCAGAACATGCAGTGACTGAGCCGTGTACAATAACCAAATCTGTTCTGTGCTGACTGGTGATGCCTGCCCAGACTGTTGCACCTCCACCACCAAAGCAAACCCTGGGGACCATGTTGACCTCAGCGTATCGCTCACCTCGCCTTCTCCAGCAACGCTGACCACCACATGGTCTTGTGCCCACTACAAACGTTCACAGCGGTGTCTTGGTGTCAGTGGAGTCAACTGCAACGGTCGTCTGGCATTCAAGCCAAAGCGGTGGAGTCGGTTGTGAATGGTTTGTCTGGAAACCCTAGTACCGCTCGCATCTCGTGAAAGGGCCTGCAGCTGTGTGGCAGTTGCATAACTATGTCTGAATGCATAGGGCCATAGGTACTGGTCATCGTTGGGGTCTGTCACTTGTGGGGCTCCACTCCTGGGTCTGTCATGAACTCTGCTAGTAGTTCCGTGTCTTGATGCAAGTCTGCTGATGACACTTTGAGAAACACCAAGTTCACGAGCAACATCTAACTGCCTGCCACCGACCCGAAGGCACGCCACAGCCAGGTGGCGCTGCTCATCCGTTAAGTGACGTTGTGTGTTCATGGCTGTTTGAATGATGAACTTGGAATGACTTACTGACAATACCAGCTTTTTATAGAATTTTGAAATTGATGCCACATTGAAAAAGGTTGTCTTTTGGTATTGGTCCAAATATAAGGCACACCTGTACACAATGAGACCATTACATAGAAAACACAAGATGAGGTGTGTCTATCACCCCAATACAATTGCTTCCCTATCCCAAAAATATCTGAAGTGAAACAAACACTGTATATGTGACATCCACTAAGTCTCTCCACTAAATCCCTAACTTATTGTGAGTAGTGTATAATTAACTAATAACAAATAGTAATCCAAATATAAATTTACCTACATTTCCAGTTATTGGCTGCTGCCCTCCTGTACATTCTTCTAAAAAAATGCCGCCCAAAAGCTCTGTGTGTTCTGGCAATGCACCTCAGCATCTTGGGTGAGAATTACAGGCCGAAGGCCGTTGTTTGATTTCATTTTAGGTTCGGCTCGGTACATTGCCCTTGGCGAGGGTGGGTGCAGGGGCGGACTGGCAGTCTGTGCGTTCTGGAGAGGTCCCAACAGATTTTTCTGGATTGCCGGTCAGCCCCTGTGTACTTTTTCGCTGAGGGTAGTGCATTTAGCGGAATATAAACCTCTCTCGCTCTCTCTCTTTGTCTTTGTCTCGCCGCCGGTAAATTATTGAATTGTAAAAACATTTTACTGTATTTATATTAATACCTTACTGTATTTACCCCACTTATACAAATAAAATGACAGCGCAAAACAAAGAAAACACCTGTGCATAAATTACAGTGCAGACTGGATAGTGGTAACATCGGTATTTACATTCTGCAGGAGTTCAGTGTAAACTGTACAGTACATATACAGTTTACCTTTACATTTTCCTTAAAGATAATGGATTAGACTGAGTTTTAAATTACATTAAAGTGTTTTGGGAGCATATTTAGGGTTTACACTATAAAAAATAGCTATTTTTAGATACAATGCGTTTTTTTGGGGTTTTTTTTACCATACACGGGTGCCCTTGGAATGTAACCCCCGCAAAATGCAGTGGATTACAGTATTCCAGAATTGCATATGGACTTCATTATTCCTCGCAAAATATACAGTGCTTAGATGGGATTGACGTTGAAGAGTCCACTTTTCCTCTCAAGGCCTCATACATACACACACACTAGCCCTTAACTTAAAAAATAGTTATTCAGTTTAAATAAAAGAATATTACATTTACAACAATGAAAACACCAATTTCCATTTTTCAACAGCAAACCTGCTTTAGTCAGTAAGACACCAGTATCAGTGCTGCTCTGATTAGCTCAGTGGATGAGTGAAGCAGTTCTAAAACACAGTTTTAAAAAGTCCTAGAAGTGGAACAAATGTGTGTCTATAATTAAAGGTACCACAATTTTTAAAACACCCTCCATCATTCTGAGGACACTGTAGAAACTCTCAAAGGAAATTCACTGCTGGTATCCCTAAATATTTCAAGTTTTATTAGAAATATAATTTTCACAGCATAAGTCATTGGATAAATAGATCTTTATCAAACTTTTCATATAGAGTCCTCAGTATGTGCTGCTTTACATTTCTTGCAAAATAGTGGAATCACACCCTTCAAAACATTCTCATTTTGTTGCTTTTCAGCCTGAAATTAAGACACCCAAAAGTCTAGCTGTATTTACTCAATGCAACATATAACATCAAATCGTAAGATACAGTAACAACAGTTAGGAAAGAAAAAAAAGCATAAAAAAATAAATACAATGGCTAAATTGGGCACTACAATGGGGCAGCTGGTAGCCTAGTGGTTAGGGCATTCACCCTGCGATCAGAAAGTCCAGGTTCGATTCCCAAGACCACTAGGCACAGCTGAAGTACCCTGAACAAGGTACCCTCCCCGGGCGCTGTGTTCATGGCTGCCCCCTGCTTCACTTGGTGAATGGGTTAAATGCAGAGGAAGAATTTCGTGCTGTTCACACTGTGTGCAGTGGTGTGTTCACATATGACGAAATGATTACTTTCACTTCGCTTTTAAAGGATCACCTCCCTCCTAAAACACACCTGTAAACATCACCTGCACACCATGCTGATTCATTGTCGAAAGATCTCAAAGATAGAGCTGTGGAGAGTCAGGAGATGGATTCAAAACAATTCAAAGGCTTTATCAATCTCTAGAAGCACATATAGTCTACAATTAAGAAAAGGAACGTGTTTGGTACTACTATGACCCTTTCTGGATCAGGCCTTCCCGCCAAACTGGATGGAAGAGCAAGGAGGAAACTGGTCAGAGGCTGTCAGGAGGCATATAGCAACTTTGACTGCGTGGCACAGACTTAAGCCCGACTGAAAGTCTGTGGAATTACTTGAAGATTGCAGTTCAACAAGAGTCACCATCCAGTCTGACTGAACTTGAACTATCTAGTTGGTAGAGAAGTATCCCAACAGACTCCAGACAGAAATTAAGGGAAAAGGTGCTTCCACAAAGTCCTGACAGAGGTGGTGATCCTTTATCGATCACAAAATATTTTTATATCACTTAGAAGTTACAAGTGACATTGAGTAAGTACAGCTAGAGTTTTGTGTGTCATCATTTCAAAGCCACAAAATACATTTTTGGTGATTTATTCCTACATTCACTGTAGAACTTGTTTGTGCAGCCAGAGATTATTCCATTCATTTAGCCATTCATTCCTGCTACACTCTCTTCTCTGTTAAAACTGTCAGGTCTATAGCTTGCTGTCGTGTTCTGAGCTACCGTTCAGGGCTGAGCTGGTGAGAGGAAGCAGGTGATTGTACTTGGGCGTGATGTTAACATGCACAGCGGCTGTATATAGATCACGGTTCACAATGCGATGCAGGTTTGGACTCTCTTTCTGCAATTCTTCCACACTTTTTTCTGCTGAACCACCCGTCGTCCCAGAGTCTGGATTCTCAGGGTACAGGCTGTCACCTGCAGAGTAAAAGACAGGACAGAAAGGTAATTAGACCAATGTTGTTTAATAGACCACTCCCATGATTCTCAAACTCATTCTCAGGTGCTGGATCAGTAGGGGTGTGACGAGATCTCGTGGTACGTGAGTTTTCCGGAGCGCGCATCTCTCTCTCTATTTCTCTGTGTCTCTGTATCTCTCTCTCTCTCTGTATCTCTCTATTTCTCTCTCGTGACTTCTCCGTATTAAACCTCAGGTTTATCTTTACATTTTCTTTAAGGGTGATGTATTAAACTGTTTAAAATGAAATGAAGGTGTTCTAGGAGCACATCTGGGGGCATATTTAGGGTTTACACTATTAAAATTGGCATTTTAAGGCATTTTTGACCAAAACATTACTGGTTTTTAGGTCATTACCTCAATACCTAGGTCTGAGCTCTTTTTCCAGGCTTAAGAAAATTTTGTTCATTTTTAAGACAGCGCTACTTTGATAGTTACACTAATTATGGTTAATTGCATGTAAAGGGATATTTGTGTTTATTATTTATTTTTATTTATACTATTT
>JBBPDE010208047.1:3346-15032 GCA_037974605.1 Nannopetersius ansorgii
ATTCTCAATTTAAACCAATGTCTTGGTCTTAATTCTCCATTTAAACCAGTGTGTTGGTATAAATTCCCCATTTAAGTATTTTATCTGGGAAAACAATTTTCTGACGATACGAGCTAGAAATCAGCTTCACCTGCCTCATGTGGTCACCTGACGTGCCAAAATCACGTGACAGAGGGTCCCCAAACTTCAAATGTAATAAAAAAGGCGATTTTCGAGGTAAACAAAGTCTCCAGGGCTGTTTTTTATGAGGTGAGTTTCACGTTTCTGCTGCCTGGTGGAGATTCAGAGTATGTGAGAAATCAGAGTCGCTTCAGTGTAATATAGATTTATAGAGGGTCTGGGAATAAAGATGTCTCAGCTTTATATGTTTATATTTAATCGTAAGTTTAGTATTAGGACATTAAAAGCTCCACCTTAAAGACCTATGAGGTCTTTGGAGTACAGGTGAGAGAGGCGCGTGCAGGCTGAGGCTCGGGAGCTGGAGCGTCTCTCCTCAGGTGAAGTAACGTTGTAGCACTTTCTGGAGGAAGCCTGTCTGAGGGACTGATGTTTTGTGAGTAACTGACCAAATTCCTGATGAAAGTGGTTAAGTGTCTTCTGTCTCTGCTGTAACCACTTCGTGTTAACGTTTGGAAAGACTGCAAAGGTTTGTGTTGGTCGAAAATCTCAGGTTTTCTACCGTTTTCTCCTAATCAGAGATACAACACAAACCAAACTTGGTTCTAAGTTGCTGAGAACATTTTAGGCTCATTTACATCTGGAATTATTCAGGAATATACAGAAGAACTTCTAATCAGTGTTTTTATGGGGTAGTTTTTTTATGAGTTTCAATGAATCAACATTTGTTGTAATCAACAAAAAAATCTAGTTATGTTGGGCTTATTTTGAAGGGCCCATATTCTGCATTTTCCTTATGTTTCCCATTTTCAATGATGTTTTACAATCCATAAAATTCTTGACCATTTTCCAACCTCTATTGGTCCCATAGACACAAATAAGCTTGCTTTGCATGTGGACAAAAGTACTGGGACACCTGTTTTTCCAGGTTTGGACTGGGCCCCTTACTACCAGTAAAGTAAGATCGTAATGCTTCATCATACCAAAACGTTCTGGACAACGCCAGGCTTCCAACTCTGTGGACCCAGTTTGGGGAAGAACCTTTTCAAAGCAAGCTCCATTAAGACATGCTGGAGGAGTTCAGTGTGGAAGAACACACAGAGTCCTGACCTCAACCCCATCCAACACCTTTGGGATGAACTGGAACGAGATTGTAATCCAGACCTTCTCATCCAACACCAGTGTCCCATAACTCATAAATGCTCTACAGAATGAATGGACACAAATTCACACAGAAACTCCAGAATCTTGTGTAAAGTCTTCCAAGAAGAGTGGAAGCTGTTAGAGCTGCAAAAGGGGACCAACTCCATATAAAGTCTGTTTTTAAATACAAGTCCCTGTTGGTGTATTTGTCAGGTGTCCCTATACTTTTGTCCAAATAGTGCATATGTAAATGACATGGTTTTTTGAACTGCAAAACCAATCAAAAAATGTGTCATTCAACAATGACCTCACAAAAACGTAAACTGCTGTTGTTGCAGCTGGATGGATGGGGTGGGGGTGTACATACCCATTTTGTACATATATTTACTTTTTAATTCCATACAAGGGGTGCTTTAGGCCGTTTTATATGTTCCAAGACCTCAATATATGAAGCAGTACAATTGCAATATTAAAACTGTCAATTTTATTTGTCCTTCTGTGTTAAGCCCTATTTTGTTATGGTCCCAGCTATGTTACTGAAGTAATGTGTTTTATCTCACTAAACAGGCAAAGAACCATGAGTTCAGGAGTTCAGGACCCTCCAGATGATCTCAGAAATTGTCCTCAGAGTGCTGGAGAGGATCTGGATCTTGAAGACCTTTCTGTAACTCCGTCTTCCATCTTGTATCTTCTTCAGGAGGCCACCAAGCTCACAACACCTTCAAGTCAATTTAGTCTGGGCGGCGAGGGACTTTGCCCCAAAGAGAAGAGCATATCCATGTCCATTACCTGCAGCCCTAAAGCTCAGAATGAAAACGCACAACCCAGTTTTACAAGAACCTTCTCTGTGCTGAAGAACATTCAGACCAGCAGTCCATGGGAGGTGATGAGTCTCATAAACCTCCAGTGTGAACAGCTGCTGCACTGTGGACAAACACGTGGAGAAGAGGGCGACTTTTACACGTGCATGAGTAAAACAGACGATGCTGAACACACAGATGTTATGGAAAGCTCTTCGGCTGGTCTGAATGAAGGGCCATCCACAGTGTTCTCTGGAGAAGATGAGCATGAGGCAAAGTCTGATGTTTGCTGGTCTGTGCCACACGTCATAGATGCTACTGATCAGATGTTTTCAAATCAGTCTGCAGCTGAAGATTGTGACCGTGCAAAAACTGAAGCCATAGAGGATCTTGCAGAGCTCATATCTAAGAGCACGTCGGAGATCTCCTATTTCAGCAGAGAAGAAAGCAGTGAGAACGGTTTCCTCGGTGAAGCAGCTCTTGTTGATGCAGAACATGTTGATGTTTGTGAATCACCCTGTCACATGCAAGAGGGAGAAGTTGCCGATGATTTGTCCAGACCAGTTTCTCTGCAAACCCCAAATGAGTTGAGCTCGGTTGATTTCACGTCATCGCTGGTTGATGAAAAAGATGGAAACACTGGTCTGTGGTTCTCATTCAGTGAATGTGACGATCCAGAGTCTCAGTCTGCAGTGGTGTCAAAAACTACACCCCAATCTAGAACAGATTTGAACAATAATCTTGAGCTCCAGGGACATGAGGAGGCATCTTCTGCTCAGTCTAGTTGGGGGAAGCGTAGGCGAACGCCGAGAAAGCAGGCCCGCCCCGCCCGCAGTCCCGACCTCCAGGATCCGGAGCTGCAGGGCGTCACTTTCAGCATGCAGACGGAGATCGACCACAGCACTGACCAGTGCAGACTCCTCATCACCTCAAACTACAGGCAAGCGGTGCTTCCCTTTCACAGCGATGTTCGTAGATTCAGAGATTCTGGGATGAGGTTTTCTAAAGCATTATTAAACGAAAGACGACTTCACACTCACTTCCTAATGAGGTTGAACAATATATTGTTTTCTAGAGGCTCACCAGTTTCAAACCCTTCACTCCAAGTCTCAGATCTTTAACCATGTGCGATTAGATATTCAGGTTGTAATACAGTGCTGTTTTCTATATTTTACCTAAAACATTGAGAGACCTAACAGATGGGACTGAAATATTTTGACATTTCTTAACTGAGAAATGATCCAGTTTTATACACTGTGGGTAGCCAAAATATACAGACCTTTACTGGTAGTATCTAGTGTTGACCCCCTTGTTTAGCAACTAAACAGCTCAGTAACTGTTGATCAGGTCTGCAGTGTCTTGGAGAAAACAGCTTCAACTCTTGTATTGTGGTGGGTTTCCTCACATGAGCTGATCGGTTTAGGGTCCTTTCTAAACATTTCTGGTTCACTTAGAACAGGACTTTGACTTTGCCATCCCAAAACATTAATTTTATTCTTTTATAATCATTGTTTGGCAGAACAATTTGTTTGCTTAGGTTCATTGTCTTACTGCATGACCCACTTTCTCTTGGGATTCAGACACACGTCATGATGTTTTCCTTCAGAATTTGGCGGAATAGTTGATTCACAATGGCAAGCTTTCTTTGTGCGGATGCAGCAATACAGGCCCTCCTGCAACCGCCATGTTTCACAGACATTTTTGACTGGTCTAAGTTAACTTTTTAGCTAAATTTAGATCAACATTCTGTTGTTGCTCAGTGTATTCCTGGTGGTGGACTATTTAACATTAGACAATGTGAAAGAGGCCTTTCAGCTGCTTTGAAGCTACTCTGGGTTCTCTACTAGGCTATTACAGGCCTTGCTCTTGCAGTGATCTTTGTTGGTCAACCACTCCCCATGAGCTTGGATTTCCTGAATTTATATACAGTATAAATATTGTATCTCTTGACTGTGGATTGATGGAGATGGTTTTGGAACTCTTTCCAGCCTGACCAACTACTTTGCTGGGGTCCTCAGAAATGTTATGCCATGATCCATTTTAACTGACATGATGGGAAGGTCAGATATTGAAAGATCCATGTTTTTTCAATAAAACAGGGCATCAAGTTGCACCTAATTAACTGAAAATGGTGTGGTGGATGGTGTTTTCTCTGTTCTAAAACCCTGGATTCAGCAAGTAACTTGCTTAACATGAGCTGTCGAAGTAGAATAGTGTACACAGGAAAACTTTTCATGATGCAATCAGGCAACCTTGAACTAGAGCTTTCCTCTACTGTGTAGGAAACAATGTTTTAGTGAATTTCCAAATTCCTTGTCAAGTCTTGCAGGTCTAAGTTATGGTTTCCCTGCTGGAGATCCCTGTACCCGAATGTGCTGTTCTCTGCTGCAGTGATCTGTGCCGGCGTGGTAGGAGGAGAAGGAGCAGCAGGTCCAGATCAGGCCAGAGTTCCCAACGCACCATCAGCTCTGAAGAGGAAAGTGACCCTGCCAGTTTATCCAGTGAGTACCACCCTCCACCACTAGGTGGAGCTCTAATCACTGTCTAGAGGTCAGACAAGCCAGGAAGAGCGTGTGTAATTTTTAAAAGACCGTTTTAAAAGAAATGTTGCTAGACAAAGGACATTCAGTTCTAATACATGTTTTTTGATATAGGATGACTTAATGTGGCCTGGTTTGCTGATTGGGATTAGATGTCCTTTACTGTTTTAATGCCATTCTTGGTTTTTGTACTCTTCTAGAGTTAATCAGTTGTAAAAGAGATGTTTTTCCCTACATTAGTCATGACATTGCTTCCATTTTACAACAAATTTCTCAGTTTTCTTCATGGGATTAAGACCAAGCGGAATGATTGAAGATTAATAAACATGGCTGAGGTCATTTAGAAGCGCCTGCAGTTTTATTTCATTTATGATCTATTTTACTTGTGAGGAAAAAAGTTCAAGAAGAATTTGCAGATGTCATTATTATGTATTCTCTGCTACTGTGCTTCTTGCCCTTTAGAGAAGATATGTGCATCATGCCGAACGAGGAAGACCCCTTTGTGGCGAGATGCTGAAGATGGCACTCCACTCTGCAACGCCTGTGGCATCAGGTGAGGGCTTGAGATTCACAAATAGCTGTGTTGAGTTGGAACTACTGTTATTTGGCTAATTCACAAATTCAGCTAAAATGAGAAGATATGTTGTTCCAATGAGAACGTTTATTAAAATGCTTTCCTTGTTGACATGTCTGACCTTTCCCCCCCCCGGAACACTTGCATTTCACTCAGTTGCATGTGTTTTGTGTTGCTTTTATTGGGAATCTTTGTTTGGACATGGCAGGTATAAGAAATACGGTATGCGCTGTCTGCAGTGTTGGAGCATTCCCAGGAAGGAGGCCAGCTCCAACTCCAGATGTTCAAACTGTGGAGATCAGCTCCAGCTCGCCTCTCAAAACAAACGCTCTGGCTGGTAAAACTGGTGAGAGTTTTAGAAGTCGGTTTTAGAATGCAAGCAGTCAATTTGGATCTACAAGCAGTCAATAGAAGTCATAGTTGTTTTTCCCTTTAATTCATTTATGTCACCTCTGATGCTAAAAATGCACCTTCGCCTGTATTTTATTAAAAACCCAAAGTCAAATAGATAAACCACAGCAAAGAGTACTGAAGTCATTACCCAGCCTGTAAATGTCATTCACTCCAGCTTAGTATTCATTGTTTCATTTTGACCCTTTTTTACCCAAAAAACTGTAATAGTATTAATATCAGGATGTAGAGGCATGTCGAAATGTTTCATTTATGAAGTCTCAGCAGTTCAGCAATGGATGTAGATTATTACTACTGTTCTGTCCATCGTTTACACCCCAAAGGGAGGACGACATGTTGGACATCTGAGCTTTTTGGCCTGGAGCTGACGTCCCCAAGGTCTAATGAAACTTCTGCATGGATGGTCATGTTCCTAAACCTCACAGAGATGGCCAGACTGAGTAACAAGAACAGAAGTCAAAGACTGGGGGCTTGGGGGCAGATGTCGGAGGAGTCTTTTATTTAGACGGAAGAGAGTCTCCCATTTAAAGGTGTGAAGGGCACTATGGAGAACAATTAAAGTTTTTGTCCCCCACCCTCAGGTATGACTGCCCTCAGGTCAGGAATGCGATGCAATATAAACTTGTTTAAGACTCTAAGAGATCTTGTGCATCGCTGCAGGCTCAGATATCGGAGTTTGTAAAAGAAACGTTTCTTTTGCATTGTTGGAACAGCACTTAACATAAAATCCTACAGTCAGTTCAAGACGTTCTAGAATTGCAAATGTTTAGTTCTACAGGTCTAGAAGCGTTGGCCTTATGAACAGATGCACGGTCAATATTTCCAGACCTGATGTTTCATAAAATGTGTTTACATTCATCTCTCCACAGACTTGAAGTAATTTAATGAAAGTGTTGTCTAGTGTCGTTGTTTATGGATGTTCGTTGTCTGTGAACAAAATTAAATAAATGGAATATACCTCATAATTTCTACATACTTGCATCGTTAAGATGTAAAGCGAGTCTTTAAAGCAGTTTGATGTGAAAGGGGCTGAGTTAATATTCACTGTAGTGATTAATGGAACCAGATGTCTGGCTTTAAAATCTGACAATGATTTTACCATGGGTTTCACAGAAATTACATTTGGCCAGATGTACCATTATCAGCATGTACCAAACTCCAGAGGTTTTAAGTGTAAGGTTTGAGAGAAATAAATAAATAGCTGTGTTTGAATTGTAGACATGGATCAGAGCAAGTTACCTTTCATAGGTTATGGATGTTTGGTCAGTATAAACATAGTATGTGTGTCTAAGTGAATTACAAAGCTGTACAAGGCCTGTTCAATAAAGTGTGTTCCCCATTCAAACCAGTGTGCTGGTCTCAGTTCCTCATCTAAAAAAAAAAAAAACCTGTTCGTCTTAATACCCCATTTAAACCACTGTGTTGGTCTTCATTCACATAAGCTCCAGCACAGCTGATTCATTCAACAGGAATGCAAATGTAAAGAATATAAATGTGCATCAGACTAATGTTAAAATATTCCAGTATTTATCTGGGAAAACTTATCTGACGATACGAGATAAAAATCTGCTTCACGTGGTCACCTGACGTACCAAAATCACGTGACCGAGGGTCCCCAAATTTAATATAGCATAAAAAGGCCATTTTCGAGTTGAAAAAGGTCTCCAGGGATGTTTTTTATGAGGTGAGTTTTATGTTTCTGCTGCCTGGTGGAGATTCAGAGGTGAGAAATCAGAGTAGCTTCAGTGTAATATAGATTTATAGATGTCAGCCTTGCTACATAGAGGTGCGCAGGCTGAGGCTCGGGAGCTCTTCCAGCTTGAATGGTAAGACCCTCAGATGTTTCAGAACATAGTAGCTCAGTTGGTCTTCAACCAACCCAAACGTTCACAAGTCACCCCACTGCTGGTTGACCTTCGCTGGCTACCCCTGGAGGTCCGAATTAGAATCAGTCATTAACTCTCACCTACAGAGTGACTCTGGGTCTTCACCCAGCGACCTTAATCCCATCATCCAACCTCATGTTCCTCCTCGCGCCCTGCACTCCTCCAAGGAACATTGTTTGGCTCTTCCATCCCTACACACAAGTTAAACCCAGTCCAGACTGGTCTCATTGTGGTTCACAAGGTAAACCCAGTCGAGATTGGTCTCGTTCTGGTTCCTAATCCAGACTAGTCTCATTCTGGCTCCCGATCCAGGCTGCTCTCGTTCTGGTTCACAAGGTAAACCCAGTCCAGACTGGTCTCACTCTGGTTCACAAGGTAAACCCAATCCAGACTGGCCTCATTCTGGTTCACAAGATAAACCCAATCCAGACAGGTCTCATTCTGGTCCCCCGCTGGTGGAATGAGCTTCCTGAACCGACCAGAGGAGCAGAACCAATCTCTATCCTCAAAAAACTCCTGAAGACTCTTCTCTCCTGATGCACTTGCATTGCTCTCACATAAAGATTGAGCACTTAGAACTTTCCTCTGGTTCTCACCCTGTCCTGAAACTCGAACGTGTCCTCATATTCTTTGGATAAAAGAATTTGCCAAATGATTATGTAATGCAGGTAATGAAATTACAGCTGTAACATGTAGTAACAGAACCACAGTTTCTCTATGGCTTCGACATTATGCCATAGATTGATTTATCATTATATCATGGCTGGAATGTTAGTGTGTGCTCAGTGTCTATTAGGCTGTAGAGCATTTGACAGAAACAGTATAAAGTCTCTGATAAATTAAAAACGGAAAACATCAGTTGAATGTAATCTACATGATCAGCAACTGTATTGAAAATGATATCAGATTGAGGCACTACTGTGTCGTACCACATCAGAGAAGAGGTTTGGGAATTGTTGCATCTCCCTGCATAGCCCTTCTCTCTAGTATGTAGACCTTAGTACTAGGCTCAATATCAGGTGTGTTCGATTCAGGTATGAGCTAAACTTTCCGGACTGTTGAGTTACAGCAGAAGTGGTTAAATAAAGAATCTAGGCAACACTGCCGTGAAGGAATCAGGAGACTCTGAACTACAGCTACTGTGTAGGAAACAATGTTGTGATCTTTGCAGGTGAGGCAGGAGGAGCAGGAGCAGCAGGCCCAGATCAGAGTTCTTAACGCCCCATCAGCTCTGAAGAGGAAAGTGACCCTGACAGTTTATCCAGTGAGTACCACCCTCCACCACCAGGTGGAGCTCTGATCACGGCCAGTTTGGGCTCTAAGATAAGAGAAATCTTTATTGTCACTTTTTCAGGGAACAACGAAACTTAAGGTGCAGTCGACTCAGTGAGGCGTAGCGTTAAAGTTAGGATTAAAATCAGATCAGGGCTGAAGAATATATATATATATTTATTGAAAGGGTCATCAGACGACAAATCTGACTGCCATGCACATCTTCAGCTCTAAGACCTTTTCATACATGTGACAAGACATGTACTGGTTAGGGATTAGATGCCCTTCACTAACAAGTAAATTCACAACTAACCAAATTCAGCTCTCAGCAAGTATCAAATCCAGTGACACACAACAGGCTACAGTATGAAGGATCAGTGGCGGTTCTAGACCAAAATGACCAGGGGGGGCAGAGGTGGGGCCAGTGTGCTTTTAGGGGGCCAGGAGCAATTCTACAGAGTCCCTGACCCATGCTGGCCCCCTGTATGGACAGGATATTCCCATGTTCTCAGTGCTAAAAATGTAAAATTAAGTAACAGATTACTAAAAGGAATTTTTTCAGCAAAAACCCAATTTACATGATCGTCCATTTAGCCCAGATGTCGAAGAACTGGAGCAACGCGGCTAGCATTGCTAACAAACACAATAGTCTCTCACTGGCCTAAGTGACTATTTCTACAGAGATGATTAGGTCTGTATGGGCAACTTTAGTCTCACATTTAAATTAAAGCAAAATCTGGACTTCAGTCACACCTTGACTTATTGACAGCCAACAATTGCTTCCTTTTTGAAAATTGGTAAATAAACAACAAAACAGATGAACGTTATGCTAGCAGTGTGAATGGGTTTAAGCCGACCTGATAAAAAAGAAAAACTTAACCTAAAGAAGTTAATAGTTGTTTACAGCACAGTTTAGAAATTGTACAAATATTTTGGGTGATCACACTGATGAACTGGTCAGAGACTAACACTCTAATACTGGCACTTTTGTCCATGTTAAAAGGATTTATTCTGATCCTACACTGAAAAACCATTAAATGTGAGAATCTGAAAGACTGCACTGTATAAGCAGTTCCGCGGACTGGAATTATTCTATGATCTTAAATTATTCAGTTCAAGTGGAACTGAGAAAAAAGTAATTCCTCTTCTACATATTCTTACACTTTGATTTTACTTTTTTAGCGTCTCATTCAAAAGAATCAGTTTATTCCTTGAAGAACACGCTTGGTTTTGAAGTCTCATGTGAGAATCAAACCTCAGAGGGATCCACAGAATGTGGAGTCCTCATACGCCCCCCGTCCTCTTGGATCTGCTGCAGTATTATTAGACTCTCTCAGCATGTTAAGCTTGACCTAATTGTAGGAGACCAGACTGTTAAAAAGTCACAGCCCACACTGTCCATCTGCTCACCTCTAAATCTGACTTTTACGGCCTACAGTCGTTTATTAGATCAGTTTGAAGTAAACTTCGGTACTTTTGAACCAGACTTTGACTTAAACCAATGACATGCTTGCTGGGGGCTCATCGTATATGCCTTGTTGGAGCGTTTTATGAGTACAGTAACCCCTCGGTTTTACACGGATCAGCATTCGGATTCAGTCTAACGCCGATTTTTTTCTGAGAAAGTCCAGTGGTGGCAGTAATACACTGAAAAGTTGTCAACAGCCATAAAAAGAAGAAGAAGCTGCTGCAGCAGGTAGCATGACTGCTCCGTGTCTTGTCCTCATATTTTTAGTTTAGTTTTAAACTCCCCCCTCCCGAATTTCAACAGTTTATTTAGCATTAGTAAGCTGTGTCCCGTCTAAACATGTAGGTAGAGAGAGGTATTTCTTTTGTCTACAAGTGTTTGTTTTCATTCGCGACACCTTGCTAATGCTAACCCTTAATGCTAGTGTTTTTTAAGCAATAAAGTTTTCTGATTATGATTATTTATTTACCTTTACATTTTCTTTAAGGATAATGCATTAACTGAGTTCAACACAAAATTAAAGTGTTATCAGAGCATATTTGGGGGCATAGTTAAGGTTTACACCATAGAAATAGACATTTTTAGGCCAAAACACAACAATACGGTTTTTCACTATAGTGGGTGCTCTTGGAGCGTAACGATTACTGTAATAATGCATCACTGGATGCACACTTGTGTTTCACTTCTGTTACTGGTAAGTTATTTTAGTTAATATTATATAGTGTAATTTGTATACAGTATTTTCCCAGTTTTTATTGGATTTATATAGACTTTCTATATTATATTGTTCTGTCTGTGTTTCTGTGCAGTCATAACATGAGCAATGTCCTCCTCAGTCTATTGCTGAGATCTTCAGTGCTTTCGGAACTTTCTTTCTTCTTGACTTAATCCAACAACATACTTGATGGTGGCTCATCGTATTTAGCTGGTTGGAGGGGCTTTGTGAGTAATAGTGCATCACTGGAACTGCTTCAGAAACTAAAACTATTGCACAAAAAAACTGTAAACTATCTATGCAACAGCAATCTTGGAGTTGCCAAAGAGGTACATTAGAAAGTGGACAGAACAGAGAAATGAGAAAAATAATAGAATAAAACCTACACCAACAGTCCAAATATAAATATGGATGAGTGTGCTGAAAAATATAAATGCATATTTAAGTATATGTAAACTTAAGTATATGTAAAGTGGATATATAAATATATGTAGAACACTGTGGATATACATATAAAAAGCAGTATATGACTTAACTGCTGTAATGAATAGTAGTGAGTCAACTAAATCAATTGGGTGCTAAGTCATTTCATCATGTGCAATATCGTATTACAAACCGGATTCCAAAAAAGTTGATTCTTGACACTAAACAAATTGTGAATAAAAACTGAATACAATGATGTTGAGATGGCAAATGTCAATATTTTATTTGTAATAGAACGTAGATGACAGATCAAAAGTTTAATCCGAGTAAATGTATC
>JBBPDE010208135.1:0-15026 GCA_037974605.1 Nannopetersius ansorgii
ACTGAGTGTGTTGGGAGAAGGATGCTGAGGAGAGACTGAGTGTGTTGGGAGAAGGATGCTGAGGAGAGACTCTGAGTGTGTTGGGAGAAGGATGTTAAGGAGAGACTGAGTGTGTTGGGAGGAGGATGCTGAGGAGAGACTCTGAGTGTGTTGGGATGAGGCTGCTGAGGAGAGACTGTAAGTGTGTTGGGAGGAGGATGCCGAGGAGAGACTCAGTGTTGGGGGAGGATTCTGAGGAGAGACTATGAGTGTTGTTGGGAGGTGGATGCCGAGGAGAGACTCAGTGTTGGGGGAGGATTCTGTGGAGAGACTCTGAGTGTGTTGGGAGGAGGATGCTGAGGAGAGACTCTGAGAATGCTGTGAGAAGAATGGCGAGGATGGAGCTGCAGGTAAAAGGAGAAGAGGAAGGTCTAGTAGGAGGTTTATGGATGTGGTGAGGGAGAACATGCAGGCAGTGGGGGTGAAAGGATGATGCAGAGGACAGAAGGAAATGAAGACAGTTGATCTGCTGTGGCGACCCCTAGGTTGTGTGTTCAAATCCCAGGGCTGCCAGTGGCACTACTGAGGTATCCTTGACCAAGCTACCGTCCCCACACACTGCACCCTGGGTGCCCTCCATTGGTAGCAGCCCACTGCTTCACTTGGTGAATGGGTTAAAAACAGAGAAAGAATTTCACTGTTCACACTGTGTGCTGTACTGTGGTGTGCTCATGTGTGACTATAAGGGGCCTTTTTACTTTAAAAAAGAAAATAACAGAAACAAGAGACAATCTCCATGTCATTGAATATTTAGCACTAAGTGGGCTGTTTCATCTGGAACACACACATTAATGTGAAATATTTTATTTAGGTTTGAACCGCTTGATATAGGCAAAATATCAGTATTGCGATTTTACAGCTATATTTTGTGAAGATTGCCTTCAAAGTTATTAATCGCATATCTGGTATTAAAAATTGCATGTTTACGTCCCCATCCATCCAGACCATATATGGAAATTATTCTAGTGATAGTAGCCCTGTCCACTCATGCACAAATTTGCCAACACCTTTTATTGGAAAAAATTAGACTTGGATTCCAAAAAAACCCTCGATTCACCAGAACACCCAGTAACTCACCTGGAACTGTGATTGGTCACCCTGTCAGGAACACTGTATTGGTTATAGCCTCATTTGCATATTGTAGCTTTTTGCAATATCAGTACTGCACAGATCGATATTGTGCTGCTCTCTTTTAGGTCTTTATATTCCGCAGAGTATCTCATATATCTTTGTATACGATTCTCATAGCAATGTATAATTGTAAAACTTTATTATTCATAACCTGATCTGTTGTGCACTTTTGCCTAGTTCTGACCTTCTGGCTTCTATAACTTTATCGTTTATTGTTCAAAAGAATAATGAGACATAAATGGCCTGCTTCTGGAGACTTTCAGTGCGTAGCATACAGGAACATGAACTTCATAGCGCTTAACTTTCAACAGCACTGTTAACGTTCACAAGAGAACTAATTAAGGCCTAATCATGTTATTCCACAGGGATCCTCAGCTCCGGGCCTGGAGGGCTGGTGTCCCTCACAATTTGTGATATTCCTGCTGTAGCATACCATATTCATCTGTTAATTTCCTGGTTTAATTAGTTGAACAATACACATTTTTTAAATTTTTTAAATTTTGTTTTATTTTTACATTCTAAGATTGTGTATTGCACATTTTAGTGCACATTTGTATTTTTATTCTACTTTATTCTATTCTATTGTTTTTAATTTTTGCTCTTGGTTTCTGTCCACTTTCTGCCATGAATATGCAAATTTTCCACTTCTGGGACTAATAATAGTTTATCTTCTCTGGAGCTGGGGGTCCTGCAGATTTAGATTCAGAAAACTTTAGTCATCCCAGAGAAACTGGATCAATTTATTGATATTTTTCTTGTTCCTGACAAGGGAGTTTTACAGTATCCATGTTTTACAGTGTTCTGTAGGCTCCAAAAGCTCAAGTGGACACAACTGGAGATTGTTTCTTATTTATTTGACTAATTCAAGTCTACAGTCATTTCAAAAAGACGACTAACTAGACAAAATTAAATGAACATCTGGTGCTTTCTGTGGCTTTCATAACATTTTTAACAGAACTGCAGCTAAAATCACTGAAGCTCAGTGGTGTCCAGTGCAGACTCTGGCAGTGAACCTCATTGTAGAATTCAACACATTGTTAAAAAGCCGTTTTGGAAATAAAAACACACAAAGAAAACACACGTGTAAAAATATAATGTTTAAATTGCAAGTTGAAATGTGCAATTAGGTACTAAGGTACAAATGTTGCATTAACTGTCTGCTGATGCTGGAAGGTAACCGTGAGCTTTATGTATATAAATGATCAGTAGTAGTTCATTATTAATATAGTCCATCTATGAAAAATACAGTAACTCCTTTGACCTCTTATATTGTAATTTCCAAAAATGCTGTTACAGATCCTTCCACTTTGAAGCTATTCATGCATTTAGGCAGTCCGCTGTGCTCTGTGTTAAATGATCTCCATTAGCAGCTTTATAGGTCTGTTCAAATACGCAGGCCTGTAATTAGTTTACAGACATATTGTGCAATTATAGATAATTATGAAATGTACTGAGATGCTCAGTCTCAGTCTCTGAGTCCACTGTTGTGGTCCCCTGTATTCTGATGCAATGCACGGGTACAGTGGTAAATGTGCTGTCTGCAGTAATAGATTGTTGCTGTGTTATGCAATGCCCTCTCTGGGGAGACTTGCGCTCGCTTCCTGCTCTCCCCTCCCCCTCTCATTCTCTATGCTTATCCCTCCCTTCTTTGCCACCTCTCTGTTCTGCTTTATTTCTCCCCTGCCACCCGCTGCCCCCAGTCACCTCTGTCTTTTTCTTATGTAGTGAAACAGTTCTATGCACTTTCAGTTGAATTACATAACAGGGGTACATCAATCGAGAGGAGGGAGATACATAAGATCTGCAAGACCTATAAAACCCCCTGCTGTGTCCATCTTTAACATGATGCTGAAACATTGTAAACGTGCCTGGACTAGTAAAGTGATCAGAAGCATAAAGAAGCAAACTGCTCATGTGTGGTGTGACCACTAGGTGGCAGTGCTGGAGGATGTTACATATACACCAGCATCCATGTTATTTATTCAATTTCCAGACTATAATCAGGCACTATTTGCTTACTTTACAATTTGAAGTAAAAATAATAACAGCAACATTTTAAGACAGAAGTTCTAACTCTGCATGACTGTACACCAATCAACCATGACTTTTAAACCACCTCATAATGCTGTTTAAATCCCCTTCATGCCACACAAAGAGCTCTAACCCATCGACACATGGACTCCACAAGACCTCTGAAGGTGAGCTGTGGCATCTGCACCAAGATGTTGGCGGCAGATCTGTTACGCCATGTAAACTGTGAGGTGCACTGAGCATGAGTCTCATGCATCAGACTGTCATCTCACCCTCTATTTCATCTATTTTATCTAGCTGATCTAGGCTGCCCATTGCGTGGGGCCAAACACCACTTGTGATTGATCAATTATGCCTTACGCACGGTTGAACAGGCAGAGAGGTGATGCTACACTCGTCATCAGCTGAAGAAGCACATCCCACAGATTGATCTGATTGAGGTCTGGTGAATTTCAAACTTTTTATCATGTTCCTTAAAACATTCCTGAACTGTTTTTTTTTTGCACTGCCATTAGGGTATACAACTGTTCTTGGTCTACAACAATAAGTAGGTGGTACATCTTAAACAGTGGTGGTTTCTATAGAGTACAGGTGGGTACAGGTACAGAGTACAGGTGAAACAATGTTTCACCAAAAAAAAAATACAAAAAAACGTATTCGTGCGAAACAAAAAAATGCTCATAAAAATAAGGTTACTCTCCTAATTTCAGCTCCTCAATAGCGTTACAGTTGTATATGGCTCTGGTCAAAAATGTGAAACGTTTGGGCTCCCCCAACCACAGTGAATGTTTCACTAGAGTTCCCATTCATTTCAGAGTAAATCTTCTCAGACCCTGCCAGCTCGAGGTTTTTCGAGGTTTCAATGGACTCTAATGGTAAATAAGGGTGCTTTCACACCTATAGTTCGATTGCTTTAGTCCACACCAGTCAGAAAAAATGTTACAATGTAGTAAACAGACATGGGTATGGTTTACTTTCACATATGCAGAGTTCTAAACGAACCAAAATAGACTGCGAAAACCATCGGCACCGGAAACAGACTATTTTTTTTAGAAAATCGCGCCACTTTCAATAATTATGAAGGAACAGCTTTGCATTGCACATTACATTGTACGTGCAGATAATTTTTTCCAGACAATTCATTTCGAACATGATTCACGACTGCGACTCCAAACCAACTTCCAGATTTATTCATCTCACCGATGGTGCATTGCGCACCACTTCAGGGATAAGAGACGTGCCCTCCTCCTCCTGAATGATCATTTCGTTATTAGCCGGCGATCTTTCCGCAGATCCATCAGGTATTCCATTGGCCTATCAGTCCCGTATCTCATCTGATACCCATAATGCATTCAATTATACCGTTTCGTTGAATTTGGTTTGGTTGCTTTCACACCAGACGAACCGTACCAATAAAGCGGTCCGAGACCACCCTGATTGATTTGGTGCGCGCCAAAGTACTGAGATTGCATTCGCATCAACGCAAACAAACCGAACCAAGGGACCAAACCTGTTTGGTGCGCACCAAATGCTGTAGGTGTGAAAGCACCCTAAGTCCCACCGCCTACTCTGATAGCGTAGTTCTCCACTGACATAACACTGTGGCCAATCACTGCCTTTGTTCTCACTTCGTTCGGTTTTATGTACTGAGCACTGACCTTGAGTGTGAGACTGAAGCTTCATACATAACAAAATGCGTGACATATTATTTACTTGTATTTATTAATAACATTTCTTTTTATTTTATATTTTATTATTCATCTATGGATGCACAGAAGGTATGACATTAGCTTGTTAGCTTGACCACTTGCTAGACATCCCCATCACCAGAGAGCCAAGCTGGGCACAAGTGAAATCCTTGAAACAAAATCCCTGCAGGTATGACTGAGTGATTAACAACTTCACCAAGAAGACCAGGAGGGTAGAATTTATTCATAAGGTGAGAAAGAGGCTAGATATGTTTTCTTGGAATTTAGAAATATTGTTAATTATGTACAGTTGGAATAAACGTTACTATTATGTGTTTGTAAGATAAGCACAATAAAATACTTTTTGAGGACTATGAGGAGATTGAGGGAAGAGCAGGAGCGAGAAGATCAAAATCAAAATGTGAGGCAGCAAAAGCAGAACATGGAAGTGAAGTACTTTGGGAAGAAAAGCTGCCCAGAGTTTGCTTCGCGGCGCACACCGGGGATGAAGGGTGGTTTGTTTCACCAAAAATATTGATCTCAAAGTAGTGCAATAGTGCATCCCTGTGCCATCTCTTCTGCAGGGGAGTGACTCAGGCACCCAGCCATCCACATGATATAAAACCAATGTGATTCACCAGACCAGGCCAGCGTCTTCCATTCCTCCATGGTCCACCTCTGATGCTTATGTGCCTATTATAGTTCCTTCCGGTTTTGGACAGGGGTCAGCATGGGCACTCTGATTGGTGCACAGCAATGTAGCCCCATACACAGCAAGCTATAATACACTGCGTTCTGTCACAGCCAGCATTAGATTTTCGGTACTTTATGCTTCAGTAATTCTGTGGTATCAGACCAGATAGGCTGGCCTTTCACGCAGCTGTCAGCCTTGGGTACCCATGATCTTGTCGCTGCTTCAGTGTTTGTCCTTCCTTTACCAGTTTTGGTAGATAACTGCATACCAGGAACACCCTGCAAGTAGCTCAAACCACAAAGTTGTAGTGTGACTCAGGCTTACTGTGATTTATTGCTCAGAATGCTGTTATAAATACTAATTAAAATGAATTTTAAAACTGGGTGGCAGCTAGGACTCTAAATTAGAGACAGCTATGTGCTCTGATCTGGTCCTGGAGAATCCAGCACAGGCTAGTATTTTCCCTATACAAACATACTCACTAAACTGGCAATTAACAGGTGAGTTGGGCCAGGTGTGTTTGAGCAGGTAAATCACCAATTAGGCTGGACACCAGCACTTTAAGACTGGAGTTGTGCACCCCGTACAACTTATCTAACACCCAGGTACTGTATGAGCAATAAGGGAAGTAAGCATCACTACGTTCCGGGCTAACTTTTCTGATCTCTCTGGAGTTATAAATCAGACTTACACTAAAGCAGCAACCGTAATGGCCGGGGTGGGAGATGCAAATGATACTTAAGTGAAGATGTGTTTTGGAGTGTGTGATCCTTCGCTTAGTACCGTGGCCATAGTGGGACACCCACAGTTATTGCCACAGAGCACACAAAGAAAACCTTGTATCTTTAAAGCAGGGGTCCTTTACATCGTGTGACATATTCATTAGGGAAGAAACAATAAAAATGTTCCAAAACGATTTGGAATTTAAATGCTTCACACGAACTTATATTACAAGTAAAGAAAAGTTTTGTTCCCTTTTATCATGTTACAAAATTTAAAAATCTGCAAAATAAATCTACAATGGTTTATGGTGTGAAGTTAAAAAACTAATATTGCTAATGCTAACAATGCTAATATTTAGGCCAAGCTAATGCATTTATGTTTAAGTCAGCAGTCCCCAACCTTTTTTTTTGACACGGACCAGTTTATATGTAAAAAAAATGTTCCCAGACTGGTTCAGATACAACTAAAAACAAGATGTGTTTGCTTTTTACTAAATTTTTGATGTACTGTATTATGTGACAGAGATGAGGAATATATTTTTAAAATAAAAGATCTTTAGGACTTTAATAATCAATAAAATATTTTCTTTCTGTGTGGCCCAGTACCAAATGACTCACAGACTGAGTGGTTGGGGGCCTCTGTTATATATATATACACACACAGTGGAGAAGAGTGTTAAGGTAATTCGCTGGGTTGTCCTATCAGAAGGGTGTCAAACAGGGCGTCTTCGTGACACCATCCATAAACAAGCTGCCCTCTACACTGTGTGAAACATAACAATAAAAATGGAATGAATGAAATTGGAATGAAATTGATTTAACTTGTATTAGAGGTAAAGAACATTTTGCCTCCTTAAGTAAATCTATCATATTGGAAATATTTTCTTGGAACAGCGGCGATGTGTGTTTAAATGTTAAATTGCTACATTGCCATTTCCAGAACTGGAGAGTGTGTGACCTCATAGACGTGTATTACATCTCAGAGTACAGCAAATAAGATGTGAATGATTTGTTCCCTTTTCAGCCAGCTGTGACACAGATGAATAGCCCTGAGGAACATGAAACAGCTTCACTACAGGTCTATATTCCATCCGTGTTCTGGCCCAGGTTTAATAACGCTCTGAAAACGGCCAGAAATTTTGTGACACACATTTCAGGGGTCAGACGGAGTGCGAGCGGAGTGATGGCGGCAGTGTGTGAGAAGGAAGAGCGATTGGAAAAGGGAAGAGAACGATTGAGCAGAATGAGAATGATTTCACAGTGTTACTGGGTTATCATGGTGGACCATCTTGAAGGAAATCCAATCATCATGTGCAGCGTTTCTCTATTTCTCTTCAAACACTGACACAAAAGCACTGAAACCATTACAGAGAGAGCACACACCTGCTGGGTGATAGTAACAAACAGCAATCTGTCAGAGCCTAGTTCGCCCTGTTCTCCAATCGTAAAATAACCTGTGGCCTACAGCCTGAACCTTGGCTCGAATTAGTGTAAATCTCTCACCTCACACCGGTACAATTTGATTTGGATTCTTTAGAAAGCTTTTAAATTCTGCTTGAAAACCACAGATTCCAAAAACACAGCTATTCCATCCTATCTGTTTACATACCATTATTGTAGGATCTCTGTTGTGCCTATTTGAGGTATATCACTTCAGAATATTTCAAATGATAATGTTACCAGGACAAGTTAATTCACAAGTAATTGAGATATTAAGCTAATGTTAGTTTATGGAATACAGCTTGCAACAAATACAACAAAATACAACAAAATGAAATGCAATGTAAAAAACAAAATGTGGTCATTACTTCAAAAACAGATTTGTGAATATTACGGTGTTTCATCCAGTGCCTGCTGCTACTAGTCAAAATGTTGTCATGACCAAGGTTGGACTTAGAAAGAGGTCACTGTGTTTCAGTGGGAGTTTTCTAGCGCTGATGGAAATGTGAAGGTGTACCAGGACATTGCTAACAAGTTAGCTGGGTTAGATTTTCATTGCACAGCTCAGAGTAACTAAAATTAAAAAATGCGAACAAGAGCAAAAGCAGCTGACAGAAAAACGTTATGCTGGTTCAACTCTAAGGACGTGGCCATAAACTGTGAGTGAAATGTGCTGCTGATGCATCAGAAACTCAATTACAGCACTTGGATGTTTAGCTACAGTACTCCTGTATACCTGTGAAAAAGTGCCTACAGTTTCCTGCCTCTGGCCAAATTAAAGCCTGTATCTCTACAGTGGGACATGATAATGGATGATGAAGTAAAAGAAGGGGATAGAGGGCAGGAGGGCAGATGAAAGGTTTATGTACATAACAGTATATAAATAAGGGTGTAATATATAATTGCATATTATTTATAGAATATGAATGTAATGTAATATCATATCAATAAATGTCATTCATTTTTGTGCTAGCAGAAACATATTTATCTGTTGGGGGGCCTGACAGTCAAACATGTAAACAAATAAATACACAAATAACTAAGCAACATTCCTGCAGTTATGCTGTCATATAACCCTCAAAGATAAGAAAGAAAGGGAACAACATTATGCTTCATTTGAGCCTAGTCAAAACCACTCAGAAGTAAAGCTGGCAGGAGGATGAAGACCTACTTCATGTCCCTTATGTATTTCTTCTTCACCGCCCTCCTGTTCTTGGTTGGCTCTGTTGCTTCAGTATGGCATTATGGCATCTGCCCCTCCCTTAGATGTATCTAGGCTGACTTCATGCTGAGTTCCCACCAACTGCCTGAAGAAGCTGTCATTGCTTGTCAGACCCAAAATGTTGTGGAAGGAAAGGGGTAGAGCAGAGGGTAAAAACATCTCTGAGGCTGAGCTGATGTACGAAGCAACCGCCTCTCCGACACTTGCCCCAAATGCTGGCAGCCAACAAGTTCTTTTTGATCTGCAGCCGAGGCTAATCCACAGAAAGTCGTGCCTATAGTGCATATCCACGTACAGTCAGAAGTTGCGGTTCATAGTAGTTCCTGCAGTATGGATATGGGTTTACCATTACATTTTCTGTAAGGGTAATGTATTAAGCAGAGTTTAAAATCAAATTGTAATTTTTAGGAGCATATTTGGGGGCATATTTAGCGTTTACACTATAAAAACAGGCATTATTTTAACTACATGACAATGTTGTACAGCTCATGAGGGGTTGACTTTAACAGGTTGGTTTAAGGTCTTAAGAACAATGAATATAATTCAACACTGTTTGAGCTAGACAAGCTTTTCACAACCTAAACAAACCCAACTCTATACATCAAAGCAACTATAATTATTGGAAATAGCACTGTTTAAATACAATCATTAATGTAATTTACTTACACATGATCTTCTTTTGTTCTAAATACTTCCTCTAAAGCAATGTATGTGTGTGAACATGTGTTTCGCCATGACGGATGAATGTGTGTGAGGAGAACCTGTTATCAGTAACAGCACTAAACCTATGTGGGTGATAAGCGGGAGTTACTTATCTATAAAATTTATATCCAGCATTTCTGTATATAGCATAGAATATTTTCATATTTCATTTTCTGCATTTTTATTTAGATTTTATTTTATATTGTTCTTGTCTCTGTGTCTTGCAGACATTTCATAAGCAATTTCCTCCTGGATCAATCATGTTTTCTGATTCAGATTCTGAGAAAACACTTTTTCATTCCACAAGGGGGCGCCCTAGGCCCAGACTACTAGAGAGTGCTGAGTGGAACAAATGTTGATGTGTCCCATCTTCTGACAGCAGAGATCTGGACTGGGGTTGGAAGGTCTTTTGTGTCTGGAAAGATCCAAACTGAGAGGACCGATCTGGAAGTGGCAGTCAGGATAAGAGCTGGTCGAGTTCCCTAAATGCTAAAGAAAGGTGCTTCAGTGCTTTCTTTCTTATCTTCTCTAGCACAGGGTACACTAGACCATCCTTTACAGAAGAAAATGAGATCTGCAGCCCCACAGTTTTTCACGCCGGCAGCACTTAAAGGGACCAGAAGCCAGTAGTTTCACCATAAAGAACCCACAATTATTATTTTCCTTAATTTTTAAAAGTATGAATAACACACAACATAAAGAGAGAGACAAAAAGATCACTGGGGAGAAATTTACACATGAAAGGTATCAGATCACATATACACTCAATTAGAAAATGTCCATGCATTAAGATTTCTTATTAGAAGAATATTCAATCAAGGTTTTCTATATATTTTATATTCTCTATGTCATTATTATGTAGTGTAATGTAAGTGCAATCAGATCCTCTTTTTAATTTTAGTGGTCTTTTCTTGAGTCCTTTTCAAATTTCCCATTAACGTTTTCCATCGAGGCCAAGGAAGAGAGGTATGAGCTGCCCAAATGTCGCCCTAATCCCTTCGGTCCTCTGAAAAGGCCACACTTTTGTGACTTCAACAATGTGCAGAATTATAGGGCAAGAGATCTCCAGGGTGCTAGTTGTGACCATTTGCATCTGGGCAAATGTATGCAATAGCCCAAGCAACATGAAAGTTGTACCGGGAGTTTAGGTTGCACTTTTTAATAAGCTAATTTGGCATTAAACTGTTGTATAGTAAGCAGAATATAATATAAATATTATAAATGTAGCTAAATGAATAAAGAAATGCAGTAAAGGGGAACAGAAGGTGCTTGCGAGATGCAAAATGAGAAATGGTGTACTCTAACACCTGAGGTCACTTGAGAATCAAAAGATCTCTGACTCTACTTTAACTTAAACAATAATAATTTGGATTTTGACTCAAACATGACTTTAACTCAAACAACAATTATTCAGATTCTACTTAGGGCTCTACTTGTGACTTGCCTGTACTGACTTGAAACTCGACTTTTATCATGTCCACATGATAATGGGTATTTTGGAAAACAGAGATTTTCAATTTTTTTTTTTTTTTTTAAAAATCGTGTCCACAAGAGCACGTTTTCAAAAATATCTCTATCCACACACAATCGCAAAAAACACTGTCAAAACCATGCCAAGGCAGCAGGTGGTGATATAACCTTAAACCGTACAGCATTGGTGACCAATCAAAAACCTTGGAGAGGGGACGTCATTACCAGAGACAGTGGGCTGAAACAGTGTCTATGTTGAAAATAACATCCGAAGGTGACTCTGGCGTCTATGTCCTTCATACTGAAGGGACAGTAACTCCTCACATGAGTATAAACATGCCAAAACTTCTAACGAGTTTGAGAGAAGTACTAGTTTGTAAACGTTGGACATTGTAGATCTAATGTAAACACATTGCGGCGCACAGTATGACGCGAAATCTTAATTTCTCGTCCACATGTAAATACAGAAATGCAGTTTTCAAAAATCGCCACTTTGTTTGGAGTTTTCAAAAACCTCCGTTTTCACTGAGCCAAAACGCTGTTTCTGTGTGGACGAAAGGCCAAAACGTGTAGAAAAACCTCTATTTTCAGAAATACCTGTGTTTGTGTGGCCAAGGCCTTAGGATATGACTTAAGGAGGAGAAATTTGAGCTGTGAAGAAACACAGTGTGTCCGAAACCGCGCACTTGCGCACTTTTAGTGCGCAATTTTAGGGCGTAGTGCCCTGACACTGAAAATTGAGCTAAAACTCAGTGCACTGAAAGTACCCGGATGCAGCACTAAAATCGGCCAGAAAACGCAGTGCAGAACGATGCACACTATTTGCACTAAACAGGTGCCATTTTGACCACGTAGCGGAGGGGGCGGGATTTTCAACGTGTTTTCGAGTTGGATAACGGCGGCAAACAGTGAAATAGAAGCCCAAGCGGAGGCAGCTGATTCATATAAATGTAAGTTACGTTAATAAAATTATTTTACTGCCCTACACTGCGGTAAAACCGGCAGATATTTTGGCGGCTGAAGAATCGCGAGCAAATGTTAGTCCGTCATTTCCGTTAAGTGCAAAACGTTAGTGTTCCGTTTAGGACAGCACTGACCCACAGCAGTGCGCACTACAGAAGGCAGTGTGCAGTGTGCACTACGCACTAAATCTCAGTGCACTGACAGTAGTGCGCGATTTTGGACACACCCACAGTCTTATTTACAAAAATTCCTCCTTATCCCAAAAGTAATCAGCCTTGTATTTTATGTCTGAAGTTTGCTTCTTTGGTTTTTGCACTGGAGATATGACTGGAGATATAAAATAGCAAACAAACAATGAAAGCTACCCACCAATCAGCGCTGTCTCAGCAAAACTAACAGAAAAAAACAACATAACTAGGAAATAGTCTAATATACATAATCCTAACACATGAAAGAAAATGAAAGTATACATAACCCAGGACAGTCTGGTAGGAACATAATGGATGGGAGTGGTAACACTAAGAGAATGTTTTGAGAAGAAAAAGTTTGAGATGGACTGAAGAAAAGGCAGAGCATATAAGAGAATGATGAGGTGTGTTACATAATTTAGGGGTTATGACTCTAAACTGCCTGCCGCCATAAATGAACAGTGCAAAGGTCGAATTGTATTGAATAATTCATCTATAATCTCAAATACACTCAAGTGGTTTCAGATGTGCTGTAGAATAAGTGAAACAGTGGAGGCTGCCATCCTAAAGTCTGAATTTTGTTCTTGCTTGTTAAAGTTCACCGTATTTCATACTGTACATTCAAACCACATACGCAGGCCATGAAGCAGGTCACAAGCAACAGCTCCTGCAGTGTAACTCTAAAACTCTCATAGCTGGCATCTCAGTTCGTAATTTAACACACTTTGATCTCATATTCAAAAGCTCCTGGAGATCTTCATTAACTACATCAGGTCTGTTTGATCAAATTTGCAGCCAAGCTCTGCAGGGGGGCTCTTCAAAAGAGCGTAGGAATGAATCACATTATACTATCAGTATTTATGTTCCTGCATTGTAATGCCAACTTTCTATAAGCTAAACTGCAAAAATGCAAAGGAAGCAAAAGGTCATCTAAGGAATGTAAATTCTGCTGTGGAGAGGTAATATTGCGTCAGTGCATGCTGCAGGTTGAAAATTTCTATACAGCAATAACGAATATCAGTGACAAATAGTGAGCAGATATCTTGGCTATAATGTCTTGAGCCTGATTTATTTTCTCCATAACTGCAGTTGCCTTGAGAACTGGCCCTGCAGCTCAGCAATCCAGCAAGAGGAAACATCAAGGTCATCTGAAAGGAAAAAGAGGAACAAAAGTGGCCTATCATATAATAGCATGCAAAGCCGCTACCAATATCTCTAATGGACACTGAGGTTTAAAGCGAGTCATTAAATTCTGATAAGACATGTTGCTTAAAACTCCTTATTTGAAAAACACATGTAAATCTATTATCTCCCTCATGGCATAGGAACGTATGCCCAGTCTGAGATATCAGAAGGAGTAAAACTAATAAGCTTCATCATCTGTCATGTAGTTTTGACACACCGTAGATGTTGCGTGTAACTGGAAGTGAACAGGGTGTGGAAATGCAGGGGAGTAAAAAATGTACTATTACCTCCTTCAGATTTTAGTTAACCCTCATGCTGTATTGAAAATGATTAACATCCTTTATGCTTGGGGTAAATTTGACCCAAGAGGTTTCAACCTTCAGAAAATGGTTGAAATTAAAAATTGCTATGTCTAAGTGTGAGTAGTTCGTGGCCTAAATAGTGCTTTAAATAAAACATGCATGCAATAAAGCCCTCACTCAGCAGGAAATATGATAGTTCAGTTGGAAAATGTTTCCCTCCCCCATGTCTTGTGATCTGTCTGTGGTTCTCACACACCTACGGGTCTGATTATGTCCAGTTAGGGCCCTAAAGCAGAGGAAAGTTTTTGAAAATTGCATATTGCAGTGACCTCGATATCATCCAAAACTATCGAAACAAATTTGTGATATTTATTATATGTTTTATAGAGCTAAATCAACCTGGGGTCAAATTAACCCCAAAGAACAGAGACTACAGGACATTAAAAACAAGTCATCATTTTGTGTTTAGACAGTCTGTCCCCATTAAACTAGGTAAAGTAATTTAGAAAGAATTTTATAAAATTATGTCAATGATTTATTTAGAGACATTAATTGTGGAATGAGGTCAAATTGACATAAAAGAGAGGTTAGGTAAAAGATAACCTTGTGTGAACACAGGTTATTTCTGACCACTGGTTGCTCATTTATGAATCTACTATACAGTAAAATATCAAAAAATATCAGTTCGCACACGATGACCAAAAAAAACACGTTTTGTCTCTGACTAGAGACTGACAGAGTAGCTTTCAACCTTCTGTAAAACAAAGTTACTTCTGTTAAACAAAGGCTAAAGTAGAAATAAAAGCAGCTGGAGTAAGAAACTACCATCTCTGTGGGACATTTATACCAGGACATCCAGGAACAGAACAATCAAGACCACCAAAGTCTCGTCTTGCACAAAATCTCTGTCTGACCTCCTGAAATCAGGAAAACACTTTTTCTGATCAAAGCAGAAACTCAGGAGGAGCTTCAGTCCTCTGAGCACCAGACTCGTAACCAGGACATTATACAACTTTAACATTATAACACACACTGAACTTTCTACCTCACTGTATATCACCTGCCTCTCTGCATCTCTGTATCTCACCTGCCTCTCTACTTCACTGCACCTCATCTGCCTCACTGTACCTCACCACTTGTCTCTCTACCTCACTGTATCCCACCTGCCTCTGTACCTCACTGTATCCCACCTGTCTCTCTACCTCACTGTATCCCACCTGTCTCTCTACCTCACTGTATCCCACCTGTC
>JBBPDE010208160.1:0-15025 GCA_037974605.1 Nannopetersius ansorgii
TAATGATCATATAATAATCATATGCTGAGTGTTTTTGAAGAAACAGTGGTAGCTGACTGACACTGATCGTTATATCTGTGCCACAGTGTGGCCTGTCTGACTTCACATTGAAAATATTGAAACAGTTACTTGATTGTTGCTGTGGTTTAATAAAAACCACATGCAAGTCTATTGCAAATCTAATATTACTCAAAAAACTGAAAGCAGATCTGAAATAAGCATGAAAAACTGGTTTAGAAAAGTGTCTTGTGGTTTCTGATGTTAACAAAAAAAAAAAGTGTGGCTTCTCGCCATCTACCTAGCTGTCTTATGTGAACGCAATGTGTCAAATTGTCATTGGCTGGATTTTATAGGCTACAGACAAACCTTTGTTACTTTTACGAATTTTAATGTACAGTTCAGGGGTGGCCCAATACCATTTTTTCTATACCAATACTGCGATACCGATACCAACCCAATACTGCCTTTCTCTTTTGAACATCTAAGCTGTTAATAATATGCACTCTGAATCCAAAATATCGCCCTGCCATCTGTATATTGAGCTAATGTTATAAAATTACAAAATTCCACATAGACATAGTGTACAAATTGTCCATTATAGAATTCTGTATAAACCACTGTCTCTTTATTAGACACATTATACCTTATTTGAAGCACCAAAAAGCTCTCTTTGTCACAGGAATATTAACCAGTAGGTACATTTGCACATTATTATAATTTCTACAATCTGTTTTATAGATGGTAAAAGTCACGAGAATCTGATGAGTAGTCTGTAAAAACAATTGACATAATTAAAATAAACTCTGGGAATAATTACACTGGCTCACCTCCCCATGTAAAACAAATCTCATCTGAATAGGACTGATAGAATTCCATAACAGTGCTATACTGCAGTCACTAAAGAGGTGTTTACTGTTAGCGTCTCTATATGAGTTTAGTACTTGTTTTAACTACAGTGTTTTGCTGAAATTGTATGTATAATCAATAACTGATTGTGTGTGATGGCAAACAATTGAGTCATTAATTAGGCCAGTTAATGAATTGGCTGGTTGCACTGGTGTTGTGGTGCTGCATCTTTGTCTGTTCTGCTTCGCTAAATTTCTCTCTCTCTCTCTCACTCTCTCACACACACACACACACACACACACACACACACGTACACACACACACACACACGTACACACACCTACACCCTCCCCCCGCTTTCCTAACTTCTTTATTCCATGCAAACAATTCAGAATGTTCTTATTGATTTCTTCTGTGCTAATCAAGTCCATTAACAAGGTGTTTGGTTGCCCTGATGTGAACTGAACTTAATGCACTTTGGAACATTTCCGTGTGCAAATTATTCATCTTGCTTTTAAAGAGCCATATTATAGCATTTCTTTGTTAATTGGTGTACATTGTAAACGCACTTGCAGTGTCTGTACCAATCAATAACCAGTCTATACCACCCAAATATAGAAGTCTGAAGCTGCGCAATCAGCCGATTGAACAGGCCTCTGAATATTTGCAATTCTTTGACTGGCAGCAAGCCCCCATATTAGCTCTGTGCTGCTTTTAGCTGTGAGAAAAAAACCCTCCTGATTTATGTCTAATGGTAAACAAAAATGTTCCAAATCCAGTCACTTTTGTTCTGTGCACGTTTTAAGAGTAAGGTCACAAAAGAGTCGAAACATAAATATGGCTACCTACAGTAATGAGCCAAAACATGACCACCTGCCTAATATGCTAAAACAGCATCGACCATAAGGGTATGGGCTCTACAAGACCTCTGAGGGTGCTTTCTGGTTTCTGGCAACAAAAAAAGATCTCCGTGGGTCAAACTTGTCTATTCATCATGTCTCTGGGGCAACACCCTGATCTATTCATCACGTTCCGCAAACCATTCCTGAACAGTGCAAGTGTTGGGGTTAATTATCCGGTTGAAAGAGGCTACTGCCATTAGGGAATACTGTTGTCATGAAGGTGTACACCTGATCTGCAGCAGTGTTTAAGCAGGTTAAATGAGTCGAAGTATCATCCACAAGAATGCCAGAATCCATGGTTTCCCATTAGAAAACTGCCCTGAGCATCACACACCCTCTGCAGGCTCTCCTTCTTTCCATGCACCTCGTGTGATGCTCAGGGCGGAGGTAGCTCAGTGGGTAGTGGGTACTTGCCTCCAGACCATGAGGTCATGGGTTCGAATCCTACCTTCAGCACCACCACTGGGTCCCTGAGCAAGACCCTTAGCCCCAATTTGCTCCAGGGAGAGACTGCCCCCTGTAGGTAGGGAATTGAAGTCGCTTTGGATAAAAGCCTCTGATAAATGCTGTAAATGTAAATGAGCTGTTCATTTTTTTCACATAGAAGAAACAGCTTAGGCCCACTTTTGTTCATAAAATCATGAACGTCTTTGTGAACGTAAAGGGCAAAAATTAAGGCAATATAGACCCTTACATTAAAAACTAGGATCATTCTGAAAGTTGTCTTGTTAAATGATCTAACTCATGAGGTTGCAAGGGTTTAATGGAGCTGTGAAATATTCCAGGGCAGAATGTTCTTTGCCTTCGTGGGGGATGCTCCCCCTGCCAGTCAGTGGCCCATCAGCCGCCAGAGAAAATAGATTTGGCTTTGAAAGTGCAAACACAAATGCACCAAAAGTGCATTTTTGTCCTTTTACACTGAATTACATTGACCCATACACTGATGTAAAGTGCAGCCTGAGGGGATTTCTGATTTACCCAATTTCCCTTTTTAATTGCTTTTGTTCTCTTGTTGTGTCTCTAGGTTTCTGGTCAGCAGAAAAGAGAAAAGAGAAGTAGCCTGATTTAAAACGAAAGGGAAAGGACAAGAAGCCAAGCGGTCTCATCCTGTATGGCCAGTCACAGTGAATTTAGATCAAAACTTTGAATAATATGCATTGAATACTGGGGAAAACATCCCATCTGCTGAGCCACTACATCGTTATGTGTTGCATGGTGGATACTGTAACCTCATGCTGTCTCCTGGTTATATTAAGGCAAATTTAAAGCATAGTATTGATCTTCCTGATTTTAATCCAGAACGAAAGCTAATGACCTTTGAAATGTGTCTGTCTTTTTCTCTTAATGTGCTAAAATGTCTGTGTTTGTGTACTCTTGCAACACTACATGTGAATGAATGGTGACGGTGGAAATAACTGGAGGTATTATGCTGTAGAATGTAAAGAGGATTGCCATGCATTTTAAATATAATTTCAGTGGAAAAGTGTACTGCAGTTTACACAGGTTTCAAAATAAATCGTTTTATAATTCACACTCAAAGGCCCCATAGATGTTTGCAGTGCCTTGCTGCAGCCACTGGGTGTCGTACCTGGGAAGAAACCAAGAAACACGATGATGCTGAATTATTCAGGAAGAAAAAGATGCCCAGGCAGCTAAGAGTTAAAATCTGAGACGCGGTGTGGTTTAGCTGGTATTTTTAGGGCCTTACGAAAGAAATATGTAATATATTCAGTTCAGGCACTCGGCCCACATTCACATTAATCTGGCTAAACAAGGCCATCATACCAAAACACCGAGCCGATTAGCAAATTATCCTCGACGCCTGTGGTCCGTCTCTAGAAGACTGCGGTGTATGTGTGTGTATGCGGTACGGTAGTGATGGAGAGAATCTATACTTGGTTCACTGTTTCGATTCTTCTGAATGAATCGAACCTGGTCAGTCTTCGATTCTTTTGATTCACATTTAGAAACACTAACCACTCTGTATGACACGATGGACCACTTTAACTCACACTTACGATCACACGTTGATGTTCCAACTAGTGACTTTTGCTCCGTTCTTTGTAACTTAAGGTCCATAAATACATGGTTGGATGAGTTTGGTGAACTTGACTGGCCCGCACAGCCCCGACCTCAACACCATCCAACACCTTTATGATGAACTGGAATGGAGCCAGCCTTCTCGCCCAACATCAGTGTCTGGCCTCATAAATACTCTACAGGATGAACGCACAAATTCCCACAGACCACTTCAAAATCTTGAAGAAAGACGTCCAGGAAGAATGGAAGCTTTTATCGCTACCAAAAGGGGGGAAACCATATTAAAATGCATGTATTTGAATGTAATAATGATATTAAGTCCCTGTTGGTGAAATATGTCCGTTGTCCAAAATGTCTTGGAATGCTGAAGCATTAAGATTGTCCGTCACTGGGAGTAAGGTGCCTAGCCCAATCGTGAAAAACATGTGTCCAAAAACTTTTGTCCATATAGTACCGCTTGATAGGGTAGTAACCTAGTGGGTAAGACACATGGGTGTGAACCTGATGACCACAAAGTTACAGGTTCAAACCCCACTTTCTACCATTGTGTCTTTGGGGAAGACACATTAACCCCTTTCTTGCTCCAGGGTGGCTGGCCCTGTAACTGGATAAGATAGGAAAAGAGCGTCAGCCAAATGCTGCAAAGTTTAATATGCAAGTGGCTTAATTAAAAAAAAAACATCAGATGATATGGCAATTATTAACATATTTAAACGATACTTCGTTTTGAGTTTGCTGTTTGTCAACAATCTAATATTAATGGTTTATATTTCAACCTCACCTCTCTTGTTAATTTTCATTCCGCTCGGTTATTTCCAACACTTCGACTCGTTTGGATCAGAAGAGTCATTCTGAAGTATCGGTTCCTTTGTGAATCATTCATCACGGTTTCACTGCTGCCGCTTGTGATGATGAAGGTGATGATGCCAATGTTGTCCCTTCGCTGTGGAAGAAAACCTCTGTTTTAAAACCCTTACGATTATGGACACAGCTTGTCAGGGGCTTGGAGGATCCAATGGATAATATTATGCCTGAAGGCGATGGATTAGCAGTGCTTTTGTTGGGTATTTATCATCTAGTCCAAGCTGAACACGGAGCACAGGTGGACTCGTCTTTGGACCGCTGGCCTGTGGAATCTTGAGGAAAAATATCCAGAGGGGAAAACGACCGCCTGCTTGTCCGTTTATCGGTCTAACCGAGACTTGACAAAGAATTACATATTGCTTTTCAAAGGGACAGAGATTTGATGAGGGTGGACCTGTGTTTTTTTCCCCCTGACAAATCAGTGTTTTGCCTGAGTCCTCTGTTCACAGGAGGATGCTCCTGCCGTTAGCCCAGTTTAGCTTAGCTAGTTAGCAGCCAGCGTTAGCACCCAAAATCCCTAAACTAATCTTCAGATTAACAGTCTGCCGTGCACACAGACGGCTAATGAGGCATACAAAGACAGCCAATTATCCTCTGGTTCTTTCTACTCATGGTTATAGAGTTAAAGCTTTAGGGAGACGTGGTTTTAGTGGCTGTTCAGGGTGGCGGTTCTGAGGACAGGGTAGCTAATATTAGCTGACGTGACTAAGCTGGGTTATTAAATACTAATAACGCTTATCACTGATGCTGACTTAGTCCTAATGTGTTAAATGACGGTGTAAACCAAAACCTTAGTACTTCGCTTTGTTCTGATTTTCCCCCCATTCTGCATGAGTGAATTGCACCCAGCTGTGAGTTGAGAGTTGCAGTCTCGTTACTGAGATGTTTGCTTGCTTGTTGTGACAGTGGGATATTACATTTTTGCATGTGAATATTAAGGTTTTAGAGGCTTGTTTTGATGCAGAGCAGTCTCTTGTCACGCATTTGAATGTCATCCATTGAAAACTAGTGTTCAATATTTATATCCGTTTACTGTTTAGAGAAGTCAGTGTTCACATACAGCCAAGAAATGACTAAACATAAAAGTTACTGGTATTCTGAGCGGTTCTGATTTCTGAATCCTTTTTGTATTTGGAATGACAGAACAGTGTTTGCCAGGGGTCATTAAGTTAAGCTGTAACTGTGGTCGTTTGTTGTGTAATCCTATTTTATGATTTCTGGATTGTGTTGTGGATCAGGATACTTAAAAAGGCTAAAGTGAAAAAGGATTAGATTTGTATATTTGTAAACTGTATGAGGAAACATCGCCAAAAAAAGGCCCTACTGTTTTGATGGAGCTGCTTTGTATGTCTGGATAAATGAGTTTTAACTGTAGGTGGAAAAACGTTCATGCTTTTGATGGCGAAATGAGACGGTTTGAATAGTTCATCCAAGCTACGCATGGATTTCAGCAATAACTTTCCTGCTGGTGCACTGGCTGTAAGAAGACACAAACTGACTTTGAATTCCCAACGTTATTGCTCTGTGGAAATTTAATAAAAAGGAAGTATCTCTGGAGTGTTTCCGCTTCAGGGGAGAGGAACAGTGCTCCTAAATGGAGCAGGTTCTCTCCAGCCCGCGAGGTCATTCCGACTGGGAATCTGACCAAAATTCACTTGGATTTCTGCTTTTAGATATGAATAATGATGTTGTCACTGGCAGCTCTGAAAACACAGAAAGACATCAGAGGGGAGAACCAGACATTGTTGCTCTAAGCTTTGATGAGATTTTTCAGGAAAATGCCTTCAGTTTAGATGACCTATTCCGGGCATCCCGGTATTCTGGATTAGAACAGACCTATCCCTGGGAACGAAGTTCACCACAGTGGGATAAACGGGCTCCTCACACACAGGAACTGGCTGAGGAGCCTTGCTGCAATGCTCCCAGTGATGTGGACACCAGAGATCTCATCAATTTCAGTTCTGCCACCCCCAGCCCTACACACACTAGCACATCTATGCAGGCTACAAGGCAGGGCTCACCTTTACAGACGATGGACCTCCTGCAGCCTATTGCAATGGCTGACACAGGTTGCCATTTAGATGGATCTGTAGGGCTACCTCCTCTAGATCACTTGCTGGACCCACCACTCTCTGATTCCTATCCCCTTCAGAGGACTACAGTAGTTGAGAAGCATCTGGAGTCCCAGGTAACAAATGAGAACAAGCCTCCCTCTCATAGCACACCTGACCAGGTAAGGGACGTCACAAGTGTTAATTCTGCCGAAGTGCTGGATCTAACTGGAGCTGACTCAGAAAGGACTGCTTCCTGTAAACCTGAGCTTGCACCTGTATGTCTGACTCCTTTACCTGTCATCCACCCCTCATCTTTTTCACCCCCCTGTTTTCACCTAGAGCCCCCAGGTGGAATCACCTCCACAGAATTGGGTCTAGGCTCACATATCCAGTCATGTGAAGAGAGCGATGGGCTCCCCCTCATACCTGATTCTGAAGTTGTAGGGATAGCCTCAGAGCAAGAGACAGAGGCATTATCGGCTAGTAACATATCATCTGATTCTGTTTTCGAGCTTCAGGCAAGGACATACTCACCTGTCGATGCGCCTGAGTCTGACACATTATCTGTACTTGGAAGAACTGGATCAGATTCCCTGACTGTATCTGGGGCATCACTTGAGTCCATATTGCCTGTTTTGCCTGGGTCGATTACAGATGGTCCAATTAAAGGAAGCCCATCTGATGTTGGGACTGAGAATCACTTTCAGAAAGATGAGTCAATGGAAGGAGAGTTGGAGAAAGAAGCATTGCCTGATGGGGTACCCAAGAATACTCAGGTACCTGACCTTGAATCGGTACTCACTCTGTCTGTTCTCCAGGCTTCACCTGATTCGGTACCTGAGCAAATGACTCCAGTGGACTTGGAGTCAACCTCATCCCTGTCCCTACAGACTGTACTAATATCTGAGAACAGCAGGGAGAATGCAGAACTCTGTGAGAATGAAAGCACCCCTGATACTTCATGCCACCTTTATGGAGACTATGACCTTTCCATACTGTTTGATCCCCTACCTTCCATATCACCTGCTGATGACATCTTGAACCCTGAAACATTTACCTCTCAGAAAGAGACATTTGCTGACTCTACTGACGCCTCAGAGAGTCAATCCCCTTCTGACACCTTCTTTGCCTCAGAAACAGAACTGCCTTCACTGCCTGTTGTTCAGACTGCACTAGACATCTCACCTGAACCAACCATAGAGCCTGAGACAGAAACAGTCTTGCTTGACTCCCAAACACATTCTGATATAAATAACTCGCCTGAGGAAGCAGGGAACGAAAAGACAATCAACACTTGCTCGGAAGGTATTTTAGAAAAGGTCCCACACCTTCTATCTCCCTCTCTGCACACTCAGGAGGCGGCAGCTTTACTGTGTCAGTCAGATAACATATCAGTAAATGATGTAACACAGCTGTATTATAATGACCCAAATGGCACTATAAACCTACAGGTATCAAACATACAGACAACTGAGGACCTTTCCATTGGTGAGCGTAACTGTGAGTGTGCACAAACACAAGATGCTACACCTAATGAATGTGTAACTCCAAGAGAGCCAAACAAAAATGGATTAATTCAAAACATTACAGCTGAGGATCATGTAATATCTGATCATGACAATCAGGATATGCGCACACCGACTGATTCCTCTGGGGAGAGCAGTGTGGATGCATACATGATGGAATTGACTGCTGTCCTCATGGAAAACTTGCCTTCAAATTCAACATTACCTGCACCAGACAGCCTGAGAGACGAAGTTGTGTGTTGTGTGCTGGAGGAGGGTAGAGATAATGATCAGAATCAGGTGACAAACCCCTGTGAGAGTTTTCCCAGTCCTCCTGACTCCATTCCCCTCTCAAATGTGGATTGTCAGCTGACCCAGGTGAGCATGGCTGTGGAGCAGCGGATGGGAGGGGCCTCAATAGACTTGGCTGATGTAAAAATAGAGGAGGAAACTGATCCACCTGTGCAGTGTGCGCAGGTAGACCTGCCTCAGGTAACGAACACACTGCCAAATTCCTCTCAGATAGCAGAGCTGCAGGGAAACTCTTCTCCGCTGTACGGAGATGAGTGTGCTAGTGGAGTCTGTCCGCCAGAGGAAACATGCACGCCTCTGATGGAGGACAACATCGACGTTCCTGACGTTCCCAGCCATGAAGAAATGGCTTTGGATTTGTGTGTGAGCTCAGATGTATCCCAGGACAGGAGCGTTGCTGCCATCGTGGTCCCTGTGCCGACCGCTCCGGCGGCAACCTCCCAAGAAGAGGACCATTCTGCACTGCGGGCTGTTTTCCAGGCTCTTGATCAGGATGGAGATGGATTTGTCCGAATCGAGGAGTTTATGGAATTTGCAACAGCATATGGAGCAGAACAGGTGAGGAATGTGTGTGTGGGTGTGTGTGTTTTCATAGTTTGTCACTTGTTTGGAGAATTGCTGAAGGGCTTTGTTCTCTTGTCTGTTGCCTCTGTACATGTGGTCATGTTTTGTTTAACCAGTGTGTTTGTGTATGTTTAGGCATAAAACAGTATTGTGTTAGCAGATTAGAAAGGCTTGCGGCGGTGCAAGAGTAACGGCATGCTTCTCTTAATCAAATACAGTCACCTATAATGAGGTCAGGACTCTCTCACACATGCTGGTACACTATCTGATGTCCTGTATTTCAGTTTGTTAATGAAGGCAAGGTGATATCACATCAACAGTTTTTGTGTGATCAGCAACTGTTTCTTTATTTTTGCTTCTTTATCACACTTTTTTTTTTACTGCAGAGAGTGGTATGTTTGTTTGTATGCATGTATGTTTTTCCTTCAGTCACACTATACCTGAGGAAACCTGAGCATGGTGACACTCAAGAAGGTCTTATTAATTATTCACACCCTCAGAGACCCAATCTTCCTGCCTCTCTCTCACTCAGAGTCAGAAATGTGTTTAGTTTAATTGTTGCTTGACCTGAATTGCTAACTGTTGCTTGTGTTTCTTAGGTGTTTTGAGTGCTATACTTGGTAATTTATGATCAACTTATGTTTCAGTTGTCATCTTTTCAACTTTTTTCATTGTCCATTATGCCTTTGCATAAAGTAGTTGGATAAAAATAACAAGAAGAGTGTTGTGTTTGTTCGTATGTATGTGGAACTTCTAATGGAACAGTACCTGCCACCTTTGGTTTGAGTGGTCCCATAATGAAGTCAACAGTTTTAATGTGTCTTTGTGTATTTGTAAATGTGTACATTAAAAGTATGCCTGCCAGTTTATCACCCAGTTGTAGAAGATCTTTAATGCTCATAGACCACATATTCAGCTTTTAACAAGAACTTCATGAGCTACGCTGTGGTTCATGTGGTATAAAAATATGCAGGTGGGTTCCGTGGGCTTGAGCCATATTGTTTATTTTGCAGGTCAGTAAAGAGCTGAAGCCTGTGGTGTATTGTGTATTTTGGAGGTGTAGTGTGTTTCACAAGTTGGCAGCGGGCTAAAGCCTGTGAAATTATTGGTGAAAAAATTGGCATTTCAGAGAGGCACAAATCCCTCAGCTAATTTCAGAAAACATAAGAACATCACAGTCATATTAGAAGCAGTTTACAGAATTCATTCTTTTCAGGGCTTTAATGGTGGCTGGTGTTTTTAAGTTTACTAGCATACAGATGTGAGTAAGCAAACTGTTCAAGCTTATCGTTTCTGTGTCTTATGTCAACATGCTGTCTTGATAATCCTTCACTGTATGGTTACTGTGCCTGTTCCATTTGCCTTGTATGTACTTTGAGTTTGATGAAGAGCCAAGCCAAAATATTTATTAGAAAGATTTTTTGTCCACCATATTCATGTATTTATTTAAATGAGCGCTTCCAATTTAGTTAAACTCTGCACCACAGAAGCTTTAACCCATTGTAAACGTTAAATGCGTTTATGAGTGTTATATCTGTAGCAGGGATGCACCGATCAATCGCCCAGTGATCGGAAACGGCCGTATTGCTGATTTCAAACCGATCTTTTTTGGGCCTTTATTTATATGTTCATGTATTACATTTTATTTATTTACATTTGTAAAGAAAAAGCTTTATATTAAAGAAAATTTGATTTTTGTTTGTATTTGCTGTAGAGCTGGCACTATCACATGTCACTATTATAAAAGTAAACAGGGAAAGTAACTATCATGTTACATTTAAAAAGTTGAAACCCATTTTTTTGGGTTGTTGTTGTCGACTACATGCAGCAGCTTTCATTTTCCGTTACCTGGGGGGTGAAATCGGTATCGGAAAAATCGGTAATCAGAATCGGCCAAGAAAACTGCAATCGGTGCATCCCTAATCTGTAGTTTATATATGTCTTTATCATTATTATGCTTATTATAGTATAATATAGTATTATAGTGTAAAATTGCATTTCCTGTAGTAATGTTTTTTACTTGATCCGCAAGCATTTCTGAAAAATAATTTGGGATTAGCAGTAAATACTGCTTTCAGGTAGTTGTAGTTATTTGTTTTGTTTGGTTTGTTGGACTTGTTTGGCATTCCTTAAGATATTTTAGTGGTTGTTTTACTTTATTAGTTTGTTCTATTAGTTTACTGTTGTAACCCTGGTGTTTGTGCTCTCTGTTAGTAAACTTACAGCCAGTCCTGGGCTGGAGGACTGTGGCTGTCCTGTTTGTGTAGGTGGGGGTAGGAGTGTGTGGGTTGGTGGATTTGGTACAGGAAGTCTGGCCCTTTTGTAAAACCTGAAAAATGCTGATGTAAACACAGGAATGATTAGATTGGCAGGTTGTGGGGAGAAAGAGAGAGAGGGCGTGTGTAAATGGAGAACAGGGTGGAGGTTTGGAAATATTGCTTTTCTGTTATTGTTATCCTTCGCTTATTTATTTAGTCCAGTTCTTTTCAGTTTTTTTTATGGTTTGGAAGAGTGTCAGTGTTAAACTAGGACTTTCTACTTTTATATCCAAGCTGTTTGTGATGTGTCTTGTTCTTTATGGCATTGTGTGCTCTAAGAGGCTGTCTCCCATATTGGTGGCCCTGTTATGTAACATGAGAGAGCTGTACACTACAGGGAACTGGCTTAAAAGTAATAAAACAGTTGTTGTAAAATGTTGGATTTTCAGCCATATTGTTGCCATCTTCAGATATGTAGATTAGCACGCGTTGGATTGTTAGAGCATGTTTGACTTTACCTGCTAACCTCGTGTAAGGTAGTGCTGGGCAATATGTTATCTACACTGTTGTCTTTACCCTGGCGTGGCTTTTCAGTTTTGCTGATGTTATTACCAGAATATTTGATAGATAAATTGATTTTGTGTCCATGGCATAATCAAAGCAGAGTGCCAGTTTTAGCTGTTTCATTCTGTTTTGGCCACTCAACTCATGGTACCCAGAACCTGATTGGAATGAGCATCATTTCCTAGGTGCTTCACGTTGTTTTAGATGGAAGAATTTTCCTTTTAAGTGAAGGAAGAACAAAAGAATCAAAGTAAGGTTTGCTGGGGTTCTTTTCAGGACAATCTTTTATCAGGAAATGTATTAAAGACAACTTACTAACCTTGTTAAATTTAATGTAAATGTCATATGATACCATTTCACTGTAAAATATTGTGCCCAAAAATACTTTTATTGTTTATTGTTAATTGAACATGTATAATGAGGAATCAGAAAATAAAAATAAGCGAAAAAATATCAAAGTAAATGAAAATCCGGAGTTTCCAAAACAGGGTGGGCGTGGTCTAGTGGGTAGGATACTTGCCTCTAGACCAAGAGGTCATGAGTTCGAGTACCTTTAGCATACCACCACAGGGTTCCTGAGCAAGACCCTTAACCCCAAGTTGCTCCAGGGAGACTGTCCCCTGTAGTTAGAGAATGGAAATCGCTTTGGATAATAGTGTCTGCTGAATGCCATAAATGTAAATCCATATTAAACTTTTTTCTGAAAGGAAGCTTACTAGAAGGGAATCTGTCCCTGCTGAATATGTTGGAACAGTGTCATGAACAGGTCAGACCCTGATGTTGGATGATTAGTTGTGCATCATTGAGAACGATGACATATTGTTAGCAGGATAAGTTACATCACATCACAATTCGCTTTTAAGAGCGTCTCACGGATATCAACATTGACCTGCTGTATTAGTCACTACAAAGAGATCATAATTCGGCCTTTAAGTGGATTGCTGGAGTATTTATAGTTTTTAATAGCAGTTTTTAAATGTGGCATTAAATATGCATATCTTGTACTGGGAAAATGTCTTGTAACTGTAATGCTGTACTTTTTTTCATGTTGCTGACCCCTACGCTAGCTCAGATCAGTGGTTCTGGAAGGGGCTACATTGCTGGAGCTACATGGATTTTTATACATGTATTGGATCATGATTTTCATGATCATGAAAATGTATTCTCAGTTTTAGAAAAATGCCTATTTAGGAGAGGATATTTGTGTACGTGTGTGTGATTGTGTGTGTGTGTGTGTGTGTGTGCGCGCGCGCGCATGCAGCCATGATTGAGCTGATGCTGAGGTCTTGCAGCGGTCAGGTTATAAACACTGTGTGACTGTAGTGTGGTAAGATTTATCATTAACACCTCTCAGGTATAAAGAACACAACCTGTGTAACACATTAAACATTATCTAGTTTTCTCTTTAACACTGAGCTGCTATTTGACTAATGTTGTGTGCTCATGACCTCTGCACATTATAAGTCCTGAAATGTATTTTTAAGCACAAGCATGTAAGACTATATGTGATTGCTAGTTATTGGAAAATAAAAGTTTAACTAAAAGTTTGACCCCATTATTATAAAGATATTTTTACTGGACTTTATGTTATTCACACATGCAGCTCTTGCATAATAATAGTCCCAGTAAACAGGATGTTCAGCCTGGATAGCCAACAGCTTCTTTATTTATGAATCATATGCAAAAATACATTTTTTTGTCTCCGCGATGCAAGTACTCAGACACTTCAAACTCCACAGTTCAATTGATCTTCAGGAGACCTTTCCAACAAGCCCTCATTTGTATTTTTAGCCCGAATAGATCAGGGGTTATTTCCCAAAAACCATTCACCTTGTTGTGGTGTTCCAATGACCTTCCGCGTTGCATATCTTGGTGGAGAATTTAAATTAAATTTATTTAAATTATCTTTAAATTTTTTTAAATTAAATTGTTCTGGGAGCATATTTGGGGGCATATTTAGGGTTTACACTATAAAAATATGCATTTTTAGGCATTTTTCTTTACCAAAACACACCTCGGTTTTTCACCATACACTGATGCTCTTAGTACGTAACCCCCACAAAATGCGGGGGATTACTGTATATCCTATATTTAACTGAATGTAGGACAAACATGTCAAATAATGAAATAGGTTTTTGAAAAAATATATATTTCTTTTTAATGTGTTGTCAGCAACCATATTTACCACTGTGTGATATCTTCTTTTTACAACACTTAGTTTTGAAAGTGAATTGTTCTCTCATTCTTACTTTATATGGGATTTTAGCCACCCGACATTTCAGGGTCTCCTTTGTAATGTTTTTGTCTTGTGATGCATCAAATGTTTTAGTGGGTGATGGGTCTGGACTGCAGGCAGGCTAGTTTAGCACTCAGCATTAACAGCATTAACATCTTACAGCATTACTGGTTCCCTCTCAGATGTGCAACCCAATACCATCATAAATGTAGTTAATGTAAATGGATGGTCCATTTTCTCTGCCTGGAATATCGAATGTCTGTGATTTCCCTTAGCAGGCCTTAGCATAGTTTTTCACCTCAATTCAGTCCATCTTTAAGCTCAGGTCCAGAGGAGTTTGTTGTTTACTTAAGTTTATTTGTTTATTGATAGCCTCTTCTTTGCATTATAGAATTTAAAGTGGAATTTGTAGAAGTCATGCTGTGATTCTGAAAACAGTCTGTTTAAAATTTTTAACTATATGGGGGCCTGAAGATCATGGTTGTCCAATTTTAGCTTTCGGTCCTCTCGTATCTCTGAATCTTTTTACAGTATTATGTACTTTGGGTAATTAAATCTCCAAATTCTTTGCAATTTTTCATTGGAGAATGTTATTCTATAATTGTAGGACTAGTTGCTCACAGTTTCCCATGTTGAAAGTAGAGCCCGACCGATAAAGGATTTTGAATGCCGCTAACGATACAAATATTTGTTGGTTTTAAAATCCGATATTCCGATATATTGGCCTATATATATATATATATTAGGGCTGCAACAACTAATCGATAAAATCGAATCGATAATAATCGATAATGAAATTAGTTGTCAACGAACGCCGTTATCGATTAGTTGGGCTGCTCACGTTACTGAGGAGCGCGACCACAAGATGCACAAATACACA
>JBBPDE010208292.1:0-15005 GCA_037974605.1 Nannopetersius ansorgii
CTTTCACAGAAAAACACGCACACACACAAACACACACACACACACACACACACACACACACACAATGTATATATATATATATATACATATGTGTGTGTGTGTGTGTGTGTGTGTGTGTTTTACTGTGACAGGCTGCAAAGAGCCTAAATATACATGATGCCTAGATAAAGGTGTTCCAACCACTCAGCAACGGCTGGATAGCATGTGGTGGAAGGAGGAGCCCTGCGATGAAGCGCACCTGCAGCAGATCTGTGACTACCATCAATATGAAGCCATAGCTTTATATAAAGGCACAGCGGTGGCAGTTGAGGTGCGGTGATTTGTGGAAGCTCTACTAGTTTCATTTGCTGATTTTCTTCAGATCTGAGCCCTGAGGACTTCTCCCTCTTGAGGATGGCAGAAACCTCATGGCTTGAGACATCCCATCTCTGCACTTGCCTGAGCACATCCCACTGTATCCACATAAGAGAGTCTTCACGTTCCCTGCACTTCCCACACGTCTAAATAAAGAGCACCTTATGTGTTTTTTTGTGCACCTCCCTCGCAGTGTCTGTGTCCGTACGTGGTCCTAGAGCTACACAGTATACTGATCACCACCTGATCATCTGGAATCATCTGCACCTGTTTTTTCACTGGTTCAGGCCTTAAGTTAGATGTGCTTTGTTTTGCTTGACTGATTCATACGTATGTCACTGTGTGGCTTAACAAACAAAACATTCATCTGAAACTGGTCAGGTTCAGGGACTAGACTGAAAATGAACTTTGAAAGTCCTTCTGGAAGCCTGGAGAACTGATCCTCAAGATTACAATAAAAATACAAGTAAGTCTGGATCTTTGGAAACACAATATGAAGAAGGTGGTGTGGGGTCAAGACTCTTACACAGTACTGTATATGCTTCTGAAAGCTGGTGGGCCCAAACCATCCTGCTCCTCTGTGGTCTCGCCCCACCGTGATGCTGATCAGGAGCAGCTGGGAAGAACTGCATTATCGTTATGGTGATGAGACAGAGCTGCTGAGACGATATTTGTGATTATGAACGTTGTTATGAGGTGTGTGTGAGAGAAGTGTGTGGGTGAGGGAATATTATTCAGGACGAGTGCTTGTGTAAGAGCAGTGGGGATTCGGGGGGCTGCAGAAATACTTCACATTTCTGAGGCACATCAGGTCCAAATTAACATGAACAAGATAAAAAAAAAAGACCCTTGAGAACCATGAGACAAGCAACTGACAACCCAACTCTCTCTCTCTCTTTATCTCTCTCTCTTCAGCTCTCTAACTGTTCTCTCTCTATCTCTGTCCTTATCCCTATCTATTATCCTATCTGTCTTTCTCTGTGTTCTCCTTACTCTCTATCTCTCTGTTTATCTCTCTCTCTTTCTCTCTCTGTTAAGCTCTCTCTATTACTCTCTCTTTATCTCTCATACTGTTCTCTCACTCTCTCTTTGTTATTCTTTCACTATTTATCTCTCTTTCCTTTTCCCTCTGTTATTCTTTCTCTCTCTCTTCCCTGTCTCTCTCTGGGTTATTCTCTCTTTTCCTCACTCCTCTCTGTCTTTCCGTCTCTCTCTCTCTCTCTCTCTCTCTCTCTCTCTCTCTCTCTCTCTCTCTCTATTTTGTTTTGTTTCACTGCTCTCTCTCCTTGTGTAGTCAGTGCATGTGTGTGTGTTTGCTGCTTTATTGCAGGTCAATTAGTTGTTGTCCTGTGAGGTGGATGTCTGTTTACATACAGAAACGTAAACATACTTTAATGTTTATATTTGTGTGTATTTGTGTGAATGGGGTGGATCTTTTGTGTATTCAGTCACTAGACATTTTGATATCACAAAAGGCACAAAACAGGGCAACCAATCAGAATGGAGCTCATTTGCATTCATCCGTTTTAGTGCAATAACAGGAGCATGCGCACAGGGCAGTCAAACAGTAACCAATACACAGTGATGTCTGTGTGTGTGTATTTGTGTTTTCTGCACGCTGTTCTAATTGCCCTGCTCTGATTTGCCATAACAGTATCCAGACAAGCCTGGTAATCACACAACCTGACAGCCGCCCTCCACACACACACATACATGCGCACACACAAACACACACCTAAAGATCAGATTTACATAACAGACAAGTGCCAGTTACACATTGCCTTTCACACACACATACACACGATACATCACACACATAATAAAATATGCATGAAAGACACTAGATACACACACACACACACACACACACACACACACAAACTCAATACAATACACACACACACTTGTGCAATGTACAAGCACACACACACAAGCGTTCACACACACAGCAACCAAATACTTGTATTCTCAGCCACACAAGTGCACACACACAGCAGAGGGGGAGAAAATGGAGGTGAAAAATGAAGGACAAGGTGACAGAATGGCAGGATGTGATGATACGATTGAGGAGGGGGGGTTGAGTGAGTGTGTGTGGTGGGGGGGTGGTTGAATGAGTGAGAGAGAATCTGAGAGAAAAGGCGAAATTGTGTGACAGCAATATAGAGGAGGAGAGAGAGTGACATAGAGGAGAGAAAGGGGGAAGATTAATGTCTGAAGGCAGTTTGGGAGCGATGGAAGGGGCTGAAGGGGATGGAACGAAGGAACAGAACCAGAAGAGCATGCAGGGGTGTATTTATATATCCACGCATGAATCACACGGCTTAAACTGGTGGTTCAGGACCGAGACTGAACGGGCAGTTTTGATGGATTATCCTCTGCTGGACCACTAAAGCTAACAGTTCCTCCAGGAAAAGATCTCAAACATACAATAGAGCCTTCTTAACCAGAAAAACGGCTAGTATTTACTGTCTATAACACTTTGAATTTATCCCAGAGGACTTCATACTTATCCCACAGGTGTTAAAATCACATCAACTCATGCCAGAGAATTTCAGTAGATATCACTCCAGTTTATTCCAAAGTTGTTAAATGGAGCTTCATCAATGCAGGTCATCCTAAGGTGTTCAATGGTGATTAATCACTCAAACTACAGGAGTTCAACTGAGCTTCATTACTCCAACTAATCCCAAAGATGTTCAATTGCTTCAAATGGGCTTCAGCATAGACTCATCACTCCAGATCACCTCAGAGATGTTCAGTGAAGCTTAATCACTCAGACAGATCCCAAATATGTTTAGTAGCATGTCATCACTTCGACTTGTTCCAAACAGCATTAAATGGAGCTTAATCACTCCAACTCATCCCACAGGAGTTCAACAGAGCTTCATCACTCCGACTCATCCCATAGGCTTTCAGGGAAGCTTCATTACTCAAATTCATCCCAAAGATGTTGAATGGAACATCACCACTACAATCCCATCACAAAGATGTTCAATGGTTCTTCATCAATCCAACTCAACCCAATGGTCTTCAGTTTATTCCAAATCTGTTAAATGGAACTTCATCAATCCAACTCATCCCGACCGAGACTCGTCACTCCTCAGGGGTGTTCAGTAATGCTTAATTATTCTAATTCATCCTGAAGATGTTCAATGGAACTTCTTAACTCCAACTCATCCCACAAGAGTTCAATGAAGTGTCATCACTTCAAATCATAACCAAACGAGCTATTTTAACCATAGAGCTTAACCCTTGTAATTCCTACATCCTTGCCATTTACTTTTGCTCTGTATGCCGCTGCTTGACCTCCCTCTGCGAGTTTACTCCATGCACTAGTGGGTGGAAATTATCCGGGTTCAAAGATCTTGCTTGTTTGTTTGTTTTTAAATAAAAGAAATTTGGGTATTTATGTTCTTAATGGGAATTTGCTAGTCACAGCATTTTAAAGTAGCAGTTATTATTATTATTATATTATTACGTCTAACATCTCAAGCATCTACATAAACCAGGAGATGTTTTGCCATTTTACGACACTTTACCATTTGTTCTGCTTCCGGCATGGATCTGTGCAGCTCGGGTTCTAAGAGTAAAGGAACTAAGTTCAGTGTTTTACAGCCCACTGGCAGACAACTGGTGTTGTGTGGGTTTATGTGTGTCTCCACAGCATCTAATTTTACTGCCAGTGCTTTTCTATGGAGATTACACAGCTGTGTGCATTCACTCAACATTCGTGTCAGCAATGATGTGCTTTATATACTAGTTAAAAGGGACAACTTTTGAAAACATAGGGCCAGTTTCCCAGTTCCAAATTAGCCCTAATCTAAACCTTGAAAGCAATTCTATTGGTGATTCATCATTGGCCCTGAGATTAAGTGTAAGACTAGGTTTTATCCATGTCTATAAATCCTAGTAAGAAAGCTTAGTGTTGAACATCCATGGTACGTAGTTTCTAATCCCTTTGGTTTGATAATGAACTGAAACTGAACATTTTTAAAAACAGAAATCCTCTTGGGCAAGGCGGAGAACAAAAATAACTACTGGAAGATCAGCTCTTTGTGCTTCTGAAATGTTCACAATGTTCTTGGAGGAAAAGAAACATGATTAAATTTGTGGAAGAGCGAGCGTGACTCGAATGCAAGTCAGTGATTTTGATCTTGTGAATTAAATAGCCATGAAGACATGACGAGCAGGATTTACTGTCAGATTACTTTCCATGTAGGTGCTACTCAACTTCCACTTACTGGACACTTTATTAGAAACACCTCATTCTTTCACTCACTGGCCACTTTATTAGAAACACCTCATACTTCCACTCACCTTACATCTCTTCACTATATAATCAACTAGTTGCTGCAATAACCCCTTCATATATCATATACCAGATGGGTTCTTTCTAAAGGTCCAATACATACCCCTGAGGAAGCAGGACTCTCCCTTATGGGAGACTTTTTTTCTGATAATTGTAATCTATGGGGCAATTATGAATTCAAAACAATTCACATAAACAGAAACCTTTTTTGGCAGTTTTCTTTGCATCTCTTTCACTCTGCTGCCTGGGTCTAAACCACGCTGAGCATGAAAAAAAGGCAAAGAAAGAGCAGTTACATAATCCCACAGCCTTTGAGGATTCCCTCAGTGTGTGTGTGTGTGTGTGTGTGTGTGTGTGTGTATGTGTGTGTGAGCCACACCTCCCATCTCTAAATCGCAGCGTAAAGTAATTGAATAGGAATTATCCTGAGCAGTATGGTGGCAGGTGTCCAGCCAGCTAACAGTGATGTGTGATCGAATGTGAAAGACCACTGGGGAGACAGTGATATCAAGACCTTCAGCTCACCACTATTTTTAGCCTGCCTTTCTTAAAGGGGAATTCCAACCCTTTCTCAAAATCTCTGCCTAATTAAGCAGTCGAGATTTGGTGTGAAATGAGTAGTGGCAAATGCAACCATATGTCTGCCTTTAAAAGCTCCCTGACAGAAAGTTATTCCACCAAATGGTTATGGTTGCGCCTCTTGACGCCTGACATTCCATTTTAGTGCTAAAACTGAATCCATTCATGGTGGAGGGATACATGTAGGGCGTCATGAGTCAAAGCAGTCCCCAAAGAAAACTGATTCACCATTTTACAATCATAAGCAGTGATATAGACACTCAAAGACACGTGGAGCTTCACTGGGGGTCAATAGTGAATAAAGTATTTGTGTTGGAGGCGACTGGTTCCAAACACCACCACTGTAAAGAAATCAGTCTTGATAATGCACCCAACATACTCTGGATGAGTCTGTTCATATCCACCCAATTAAAGGGGAATTCTGAAGACAAAAATGAGTGATATGTTGTGTGGTGAGAAATCCAGTTACTCTTTAATACTGTATTATCCTATTACTAGTAGATGTAAAACATAATTTAATGCAAATATCAGATTATTTTATATTCTACAAAGTTGAGAGTCTAAACTCAACAAACTTCTCCAGCAATGTCCAGCAACCATCCTGCAGGTCAGGGCACCTTGTGGGCCTTGAAAGGAAAGTGGCTTTGGACAGAGTGCCAAAATTGGCTTTTTTTACCTCTAGGAATCATCACCCTGATTCATACACCTCAGTCAGGAAACCCACACACTGCTTTTGAAATGTCTTTCTGAATGCCAGCATGTCTCCAGGCCTCCGTCAGGTTCGCAGCACCGGAAAAAAGCACAGGCTTCCATCAGCAGTGCCATAAATACAGTGTCCGTGACGTCCGGCGTGAGCCTCAAGCCTTGCCGCCTCGCTCTCTTAAGTCAGCCCTGCCTGCCCCGACATGAAACCCCCGGTGTTAAACGCCTCTCCTACACACTCGTGCTCATACGTGTCCACTCTGCTGATTATGGGGCCTCATGAAAAAGTCTTTTATTAGTTCGTAGGTGGAGGAAAAAATAATAAAGCACTGAAAGCCAGATGAACACCGGCCAGTTTCTTTTTCTTGGTCATACATCGGATATAATCTCGCCCCCTAAATCCGTCAAAAGTGACGTTTTTGGTCATTTCTGTACAGCAGTACATGGGACGTATGGAAATATACACCTGATTCCATACATTACTATGCTAAAGGGCACATATGATGACAAAAACTAATTTCAACTCACTTTTTTAAATGAAAGACTTTAATATAACGCACAAAAATATATTTTCAAAAACACTGTTCAATCCACTGTCCATACTGTCTAAATGAAGCATCCAAAACAGCCAAACAAACTGTTTTTGAGATGTCACAATGTTATTATGCAATAAATAAAATGTTATGAGTGATCACACCGCTTGTGTAGTGCATTTCAATTAAACAAATTCATTTGAATTATATTCTAATGTACATGAATGGATAAAATAAGTCATTCAGTTCTTACTCTCATCAATTAATTTCAATAAATTATCTTACTGAAAAAACATTATATAAAGTAATAAATGCAGTGCTTATATTGTCCACTCATAAAATATCTCAAATTTGGACAGGTGTGATTAAATGCCGTCAGGGTGCTATGGCTACCAAAAAAAATATTAGTGAAACTGATTACTAAGAGTAATAAATGCATTGCTCATTTGCCCACTCATATGACACATAATCTAATTAATATGATTATTTTCATGAGTAAAAGCCAAAGTAATGGTGCATGTGCAGCTGGGATTCAGTCTGCGCTACTACAGGTGGTTCAGAAAAAGACAATAAATAATAATAAAAACAATAATAGAAGATAATAAATGGTGTTAATAAAAGATTGTGTAACAGCTCATAGTCAAATATATTCTATGACCCATCATCACACTTTAAAATTGTCATCAATCACGATGTGGAGGAGAACAGTCTCAAGCTGTATGTCAGCAAGACCAAGGAGCTCAGAAAAGACCTAACCATCCCTTCAGCATGAAAGTGGCCCAGATGGAGAGAGTAGATAACTACAAATACCTCAGTGCTTACATCTCCCAAGAAGCTGTCATGGTCCTGTCAGATTAAAACCGAAGAAAACCCTTCAGCACCTCTGATGACTAAGGGACGTATAACTCCCATTTGGGGTGTTCAGGAACATCTGCAACTTAAAGAGCATCCTGAGTGGAATCACAATCTGGATGGGGAGCTATACCAGCTGGATCCACTCAGCTGAGAGAACCATCTAGACCACCCTCCCCAGTCTGCATGACATTTACATCCCAACATCTCATTTACAAGAGCCAAGAGAAACATCCCAACAATATTTTTTTCCCCTGTTGCTACCACAGAGATGAAAGCATCTGCGGAGGGTGAACACAGAGAGAATGTGGAGGAGATTTTCCTTCAGGCCATCAGACTGTTTAATTGGACCAGGACTGAGGGGTTGACAGGCTAAACAGCTGACTTGCAATCAATGGTCTTGCTCACTTGCAACCCCCATTAGGCTCAGCTACAGGAGTTGTTTTCTGCATTCCAGTCAATTTAATAGCGCACATGTAAATTATTACATATTTTGTATTCATATTTATTACATACTCATTTATTAATGGTGTTTATTGTTATTATTATTTTTGTCATATTATTATGTATTATCTTTCTCGCCATCATTAACCTACATGGGCAGCTGATGGCCTGGTGGTTAGGGAGTCGCCCCTGCGATCGAAAGGTCCCAGAACTGCCAGAGGCACCACTGAGCTACACTTCATCAAGATACCCTACCCACACACTGCTCCCCAGGTGCTGCATTGCTGACTGCACACTGCTTCACTTGGTGAATGGGTTAAATGCAGAGAAAAATTAAGCGCGGTTCACATTGTGTGCTGTGCTGTGGTGTGTTCATGTGTGACAAATGGACACCTTACATTAACACATTTTCTCAGACGTACCCTGTGAGCCACCTGTAGTAGTGCAGACCGGAACCCAGCAGCCTTGCTGCAATCCATTTTGTTCTGGCTACTGAAAATAATCTTTTTTAATTTTATCAAATCATTTAGAAATGGACACAATGAGCAATTTATAACAATAATCAGTTTCTCCAAGATTATTTTCAGCAGCCATAGCAACCAGAAAATAGTCTTTTTGCAATTAGTCACACCTATTCTAATTTGATTATAAAAGTGGGCAAACAGGTCCAATTCTTTTACTGGAGAGCAGCCAAGTGCTCTGAGGCACTCTGGTCACCTGAGGGCAATCATGACACCAACATCACTCTCTAGGTGTAAACCCTAGTAGGACAAATTCTCATCAGCATCAACAGCATGTGTGAAGTCAAGTTGCTGCGATTCTGAGACACATGGTACCCTATATATAGGTGTGTAGTTACCCTCCTCCCCCCATCTGTACAGTTTGACATGCATTGAATTGTGCATCAACAAGGTGATTAAATTAAACCAACAAGGTGCTGTATTGTATTACTGTTATTTGTCTGCTTCTGTAACAACAGATGAGGTTGAGCAACGGTGGGGGCATTTCTGATAAAGTGGTCATATGAATAAAGGCAAAAGAACATGTAAATAAAACTTCTCTGCTGAAGCGGATGATGCAGGGTTTTCCACACACTGTTAACCTGCTGTTCCCATATGTGGCCTCTATTTCTGGTGCACCGAGCCGTGCAGCTTAGTGGACGTTAGCCTGTCCAGGCTGATTCAGTGCCCTGGCCTGTGAGCATGCAGGAGTGTGTATTTATGTCTGAGGGCACGCAGGAGTGTGTAAGAGTGTATTTATGCCCCTCTGCTGCTGCCGAACCCAGTGCTGTCACGCTTGGCCAGCGTTTATTTCCATATCACAGGGATGAAGATACTGAGCCACGCCTTAGCTTTGCCTTGCCTTGCCAAGTTCAAGACCCTCTGTGTGTGTGTGTGTGTGTGTGTGTGTGTGTGTGTGTGTGTGTGTGTGTGTGTGTGCATGAGCGCGAGAAAATGCATGAGAAAGAGAAAAAAAACATGTGTTTGTGTGTGTGTATCTCTGAAAGTGACTTAAGCTGTCTATCTCAGTGTGATGCTTCTCTCTGAAATGACACACAGCACAGCGACTCCAGCAATGAGAGAGAGAGAAAGAGAGAGAGAGAGAGAGAGAGAGAGAGAGAGAGAGAGAGAGAGAGAGAGGAGAGTGAGGGAGAAATAAAAGGCAGGAGAGAGAAATGAAAGAGAGGAGGGATGAGAGGGAAAAGACGGGTCAGGAGAAGAGAAGAGAAATGAAGGGATAAGAGAGAAGGAGAAAGAAAGAACGAACGAAAGAAAGAAGAAAAGGAAGGAAATAGAGGCGAGAGAGAAGGTAAAGAGGTACAACACAAGGATGATGGAGAAAAAAGCAGAGAAAGTGTTGAAGAAAGATAGAAAGAACAAGAGGCAAAGATAGAAAAGAGGAAAGATTCTTCTGGAAAGATAAACAAAGAGAACAGAGTTAAACAGAGAGGAGGTGGCGGCGAGACAGTTGGAGAAGCAAAGAGAAAGGAGGAGAAGCAAAAAGATAAATAGAGGGTGTGTGAATACAAATGTCTCTCTAGATCTGATCTCACTAGACCTCACTATGATTAGCACCTCTTCTAACGGCGCGGGAATGAAACAGCGGTAAGTGTGAGTCTCTATCATGGATGACGAATCACACGACTGCAAAATATTGGAACAAATCAGTGAGAGAGGAATCAGGAATATTTATTATATAACACTAATCATTATTTGTTAGATGTTTTCAGATACTGAACATTTTTATTAGCCTACTTTGCTAACAAAGCTTTGTCTGATACTGAGATAAACAGCTATAATGATAAACCGTGCTATCAGCTATTGGCTAGAAGAATCGGCCCAAAATATGCTGTGATGCAATGTTATAAGTGCAAAGTGTCCATTTGTCATATGTTGACACACCACAGCACACAGTGTGAACAGCACCAAATAGTTCTATGCATTTAACCCATTCAGCAAGAAACACAGCGCCCGGGAGCAGTGTGTACGGTCGGTTCTTTACTCAAGGGTACCTAAGTGGGCCACTAGCAGTCTTGGAATTCGAACCCTCATCCTTCTGATTGCAGGGGTAACTCCCTGTTGGGGTGGTATTAGCCTAGTGGGTACCCCGTGAACCTAATGACCAGAAATTATCATATATATATATATATATATATTCTAAATATAAGGACAGGGTGTCGGGATACTTTTTCAGCGCTAGATTCTTACTAAATCAAAATCATGTATTACATATTTTTGAGCACAGAATTGTTAGTATAAACACGTCCTATAACAATACTGGGTTTGTACGGCAAGAATGGCATTATAGTATAGAGAACTGTTAACCATTTATATTCTAAACCAATGAAAAACAAATAAAGGTTTTATTTTAATTTTCGTTTAAAATTATTGCTTGTTCAGTTGTCACTGTATATCAAATGGGATTTGTCCCTTCCATCCATCCACAATTCTGAACCCTTTTATAAATATATGCTACCAACTAACTGGCAACAGCTCTCCTGTTCTGGCATGATTGAGTCCCTGTACACCAAACAAACTCCATGAAGACACAGTGGATATGTACACAGAGCTCTGACCTCAACCCAACTCAACACCTTTGGGATGAATTAGAATGTTGATGATGAGCCAGACCTCCTCGTTCAGACCTTCAGTGCCTGAAGTCACAAATGCTCTTTTCACACAGTGGGCACAAATTCCCACAGACACTCTCCAAAACCTAGTGGAAGGCCTTTCCAGAAGACTGAAGGCAGTTCTATCCACAAAGGGGATGACTTCAGAATGGGATGTTCATTAAGGCCACATAGCTGTGATGGTCTGATGTCCACATAGTTTTTAACCTGTATACCATTTTTGTGTTTTGTAAGAATTATTTAAAATCTAAAAGGCTTAATACAAACAGCTGCCAGTTAAAGGGGACCTATTACGTAAAATTCCCTTTTTATAAAAACAAGTTATAATAGGTCTATGGGCTACAAAACATGTTCATGAAGTTTTTTGCACGAAATCACTCTCACATACAGAGATCTCACCAGCTTTATTCTTCTGAGGTTTGGTCGAATTCAAAATGAGCCATTTCAGGGCTCTGTCCACTTCCTGCAAATAAGCTGTTGCTGGCCACGCCCCACCCATCCCATGCTCCACGCACCCCTTACGCTGCTTGTTAGACACATGCAAAACGAAATGACACGAACAAGCTAGATCATACTTAACTGCGATAAAAGCACAAAAGTAATTATTTAAAAGTGCTTACATCTTCCTCATCTGCTGACAGCAGGTCCAGATGCTGAAGATAGCTCTTCATTCACAGCTCTTTTTTTTAATTTTCCGTTCCACCTTAAATACTTAATTCCCTAAGCATTCATTAAAGCAAACCTCAAATTTCATGCCCCAAGCCAAACAAGGTAATACACTTCTTTGTAATAGGATACACACACACACACACACACACACACACACACACACACACACACGCGCGCGCGATTGCATCACAAAAAAAAAAAAAAAAGCGACAAGAAACCTTGTGGCCGTCAAGCACTGGACTGTGCAAGCATCATTAAAATGTAATTAATCTTCCAACCCCTTCTTTTACAGCTCCGATTTATGACAGTGGATTATTTTAGGTATTAAAAAAACATAATTTCCCCCAAAGACAAAGCCCTCTCGGTCCCAAAGAAGCAACAACATTAAACAGTCGTTAGCCGCGGTGAGTCAATATCAGTAACAGCAGGATGACACAGCCGCTGTCCTTCTGTCCCTCCGCACGGGAGGGGCGGCGCCAACACATGACATAATCTATATCCATCATCCACTCCAGCCTCATGTCAGTGAAATATAAAATTTTTTTTTTTTTTAAATCTGCCCACCCCAAAAAAGAGCCTCTGGAGCTGTTTTACAGCAGTGCTGCCCTTTTTCAGGCCTGCCTCAACACGTATAAAGGGGGAAAAAATCATTGGAAACGGCACAGTTGCTGATCCCACCACTTAACGGCAGCTTTACAGCGAAAAATCTAATTTATACAATTTTACTCGGTTCAGATTTAGTCGATCAGCCAAGACATGCTGTGAGTCTGTTCGCTCTTGTGATAAACAAAAGGAATGGCAACGGGTTGTACGTTTATATTTATATACACAGGGCTGTGCTAAAGTCCTGAGCCAACCCCTGGAATCATCTGCACCTGTTTCTTCACTGGTTCAGGCCTTACGTTCTATGTGCATTGTCATGCTTGAATGATTTACACATAGGTCACTGTTTGGATTAACTGTGTGGGTCTGTCATCCAGTCTTTGCACCTCAGATCTGATACTAGATCAGTCAAGGCTGCCCTCTCTATTGAGTCATGCGTGGAAAACTGTCAATCAATGGAAGGTGTAGAGAATCAAAAACAAACATTTAGACTATTTGTGGAGATGTTTTCAACATTTGTCAGGATTTCTGAAATCCTTTATTTTGGACCAGGCCTAAGAGTGGAAACCTCGCCAAACCATTAACTTTCCCCACCCAACCACACCTACTAACCGCACCCCCCACCCACTAACATACACCAACTAACTTTTTCCAATGTATTTTTGAGCTGGTATAATAATAGTCATAGTGTGAGCCAGCTTGTAAATATTCCAGTCCAGTGACATTCAGAAGCAACCTTAACAGAGACAAACAACTTAGACCAGGAGCTGTTAACACAAGCATGAGACCACTATATCTAAGGCCTATGGGTCATTCTAGCTCAACTCAATTTAGTATAGTCCATGCTTCACCATCTCAGATTTGGACCATTTTGTGGCCTATTGTTACACATGCGTTTCTTGAACAAAAAATGAGAACATTACGTAACACAAAGGAAGTTACTGAGTGATCACTGTTATGAGTTACTCTGCAAACGCTATTAACTTCAAACAGGTTGGACAAACGTTGAGCAAAGAAGTGATCTTCCATGCCTCTGGGTTTCCACTTTCTGTCTCCATAAAAGAGGAGGTTGACTCGGTCAGCTTATCTGCGGCCTTCAGGTGGCTGACAGTTTGGACTAAAACAGATGTAGTGAAACAGGCGTAATCATCGTTCTGCAGGCTGGAATAGGCTTTCAGGGAAAAGTGAGCCATGAAAATAAAAGGGAGGCTATTAGAATGCTCTCATTTCCCTCGTGATGGAGTGCAGTGTCTGTTTGGATACAGATACGGATCCACCTCTAATGGCGATTTTCCACCGACACAAATACAAATAGAACGACCCGTATTCGAACTGTACTTGAACTGTACCTGAGCCATACTTAACTTACATAAACTGTACTTGACCAATATACGAACTGTACCCGAGCTGTACCCCCATTGTACCCGACCCCTACCTGACTCATACCCAAGTCATACCCAACTGGTACCTGACTTGTACCCGATCTATTCCCAACACACACCTGTTCTGCTCGAGGGCAGGATCAAAAGTAAGCCTCAGCTGAACTGACTGCATCACTGCTTTTTTGATTGGTCAAAATGTTTTTACAGTCCATGCAACAAAAGAGATACAAACCAACAACTGGGAAGTTGACAAAGTACATGCACTATAATCTATTTAGGCTGAAGATAAGTTTCAGTGGGAGTTCCTTTGATGCTCACAAATGTATCTCTTAACACTGTGAGAAATGTGAAGGTATACCAGGACATCGCTAACAAATGGGCTGGGTTAAGTTTTTAACACATGGCTAAAGAATGCTGAGAAAAAAATATAAAACTCAAACAAGACTAAAAAACATAAGACCACAATAACAAAAGTGGCTCTGACAGAAAAAACTTTTCGTACGTTTGACTCCATAGTTCTGGAACGCATGGCTGAGATACACTGGAAAATCAAAGTGTTTAGGTACAGCACAGTTCTTTTATACCTATGGAAGTAAGTGTATGTTCAGGGATATGCTGATACACAGCGTGTTTGTGGAGGGGATTGATTTGGTTCAGCTCCTGCGGGACAGAGCTGGTCGATGGAGAAACTATGATCCATTTCAAACTGGGCCACTTTTGTGGGGTGGGATGGGTGAGAGAGAGGGGGGAGGTCACAAATAAATGAAAGAACATCATTATTTTATCACAGAGTACAAGCTGGTTGAATAAAAGCAGAGGTCCCAGCGGAGGAGGATGAGTCGCTGTTGGAGAATAGAGAAGTACTTAGACTTCCTCTCCTTTTTCTCTGAGGAACTCAGGTTAGATTTTCTCTTTGCTGAGTCTTTTTTCCCCCTGACCCATTTTTACTCCTCTGACCCACTCTTTCACTGGCTGTGAGAACGATACTGGGATTATATCAAAAACCCCCTTTTCACTTTGTACTGCCTTGTACCGGATATTTTATTGAAAACAACCACCTTGTGCGTCCACTCATTGGCCACTTTATTAGAAACACCTACATCATGCTTCTACTCACATGCCACTTTACTGGAAACATCTAAAATGCCTGTATTGGAAATGTATCCTTTTCCTCCACTCACTGGCCACTTTCCTAACTATAGGCCTATCAAAAGCTCCTGTACACCAATGAGGCAGAACTACAGGGAAGAGGTTTCTTTACTGGAAACACCTACACTGTACTTCATTAGAAACCCCTACCACCTACCTGGACAGTGTAAATGTAAAGGGTAACAACACAACATTGCTATTAATGTCAGTATTGTTCTCTCGTTCTCTCTCTCTCTCTCTCTCTCTCTCTCTCTCTCTCTCTTTCTCTCTCTCTTTCTCTCTCTCTCTCTCTCTCTCTC
>JBBPDE010208311.1:0-15003 GCA_037974605.1 Nannopetersius ansorgii
ATTATATTTGCTCAGTATATTGTTTATTGTATCTTTTAATATTGTTGTTGTTTTTATTGTGTTGTACTTGAGAGACATCACCTACCGGACTCAAATTCCTTGTGTGTGTTCGGTCACATACTTGGCCAATAAATGCGATTCTGATATTTCACCCTCTCAACCCCTTCATACCCCATAATAAATCATTCTATAAATCTGATAAAATATGTTCTAATTTTTGTACTGTTTTTTAAAAGCTGTATTTTGCTACTTCTACTTTGTAAACATTTCTCCTGTCACATGTGTGTGTGCAGTATATTTTAAGTAGAATTCTGAATTGTGTAGGAATAATACATTTGATTCAAATCCTAGAAATCTGAGGATTTCATGATGCATCTTTGTCACAGACATTTACACCATACACTAAATTTACCACAAAGTCATGAGGACTGTAGATGACCCCAAACACTCCTCCAACATCCTCATCTTCTTCCTTCAGTCTGGCAAAAGTTTCTGTAGCATCTGGGCCTACACTGTCAGGATGGGAAACAGTTTATGCAGACACATTTAAACTGTTCCATTATAAACAAAATGTGCACCCCAATTTCCACTTACCTATAAACAAACCCACTGTAAATACCACTTACCCTTGACCTGGGTCATGCGGGTGCCAGAGCCTATCCCAGCATCCATAGAGAGGATCTGAGCTATTGGTGGAATTACGTTGAAATAATCAGCACCTCTAGACTCTGGCTCAGCAAGTAATTTTATAGACACTCATGAAAATGTTGTCCCCAGCGAAAAATATTTCCCTTCATTAAGAATTTGCCATTTGCCATCAAGAACCATCAAGTCATTGGTGAAGATATATGCATAAATTAATTATACTGGTTAAGATGCAGGTTGGAATCCTTCATGAAGAAAACATAACTATGTTATACACTTTCCCAAGACCCCACTCCTATAAGGTCACCCACTGGTGTTAATTCAAATACATTCAAATAAACTGGGCTACGGAAGACATTCAGAAGTGGTGTACAGAATGTCTCAATGTATTAATATTACGGTTCATGCCTCAACCCTAGAAAGTCTTGGCCTACTTTAAAATATAGAAATGCTCAGAGGCTTCCCTATCACAAAGCTTGCAGTTGTGCAATAGACCTCCAGCCTGGTGCACCACTCCCTGCGAGGCGTGTCTATCCCTTTTCCCTACCTGCACAGAAGCCTCATAATGATTATATCACAGTAGCATTGCAACTCAGATATATTCATATTTTCTCTTCTCCTGTGGTGCCCAGCATATTTTTTAATCAGAAAATGGATAAATAACCTACAGAGCTCTAAATAACATAACCATCAAGATCTGTTTTCCATTGACTCTTATCCCTTCAACCATTGAAAAAATCTCAGGAAGCCAAATCTTCACAACACTTAATACAATTCCATCCAGGGGTCGAATGGAAGGCTGCTGTCATTGCAAATTCAAGTTCCCTTTTGATGGAGTTTATTACAAAAACACGGACTCTACATGCACAAAACAAACAGCCACGGGGGCCTTAAACACAAAGCATACATAAAACAATGACATGACAGATGTCTTTGTACTGTTTGTTCCAATTTGTTCTTTTTCCTTATATATAAAAAAGATAATTGAAATGTCTTCCATTATTGTAACATTGGGGAATGTCCATTCCATATATTTTAAGAGTTTAATAGTTGCATTTAAAAAATCTGATATTTCTGCTATCGGAAATGACAAAATGACTATTTTTGTTTATTATATGTTTACACATATAGGAACGAGACACCAAGCATAGAGGTACGGACATTATTAAATGTGGTTTCAGATAAAGGCATATTGTGCTGTAGGTCAGTTCTATTATATTTTTCAAAAAGTTACTAAATTATCTTATTGCTATGGTCAATCATTCTATACTTTTAGGCATTTTATAAAAGCAGCTCAGCTTTTTCAAGATGATTTTAATTACTGATATACACTCATATTTCAGATATCTGGTCACTTCGAATGAACTCTACCAGAGAGCTATTCTGTAACCACTGTACTGGCTTATCTACAGAACAAAAATAGAAGATTGAAGAGAGGTTGACAGAAATGGAAGCGAAGCCATCAAAGGGCACACATTTAACTTCACAGTGCTCCAAACACAGGAGTATAAAGGGGGCTCTTTCTTTGGTATCATAAAATTGTTCTAACAAAACATAGCATCATTCTAATTATTTAACTGCTTTTAAGTTTGACACTAATACAAATGACTGAGTGTAGATGAATTCAGTGTTCTGCCAGGAGGCATAATGTACCTGGGAGCAAAATTCATCCCCATGGAAAGAGTGTGTCAATCATTGTTAGATTACAGGAATGTCCATGCAATCATGGCCAAAGCTCAAAAGCCAAATACTTCTGGTCTTTTAGAGACTCACTGGGAAACATTTTACCTGGCTCCACACAATCTCAGGCATGCTGTTATAAAAGGCACTTTTACATTAACTGATACATCCTGCAGATAATGAGCACTGAAATTACGAACTCCAAAACTGGTTTCTTTAAGTACAATCTTCACCTTTACAGTGCAAATAAAGAAAATAATCATCTGCATCACTGACAGTGAAGCACTCACAAAGCACACTTATTTATGAAGCACCTTCAATTATTTTTTGTAAAGAGCTCATGAATTTTAAACTGTTCTTGTCATCTGCCTTGAATTTAGTCATTCCTTTTTGAATCTCAAATTGTGCGAAATGTACAGTAATGTCAGTTGTTATTTTTTGCCACCTTCTGCTTTTACTTTTGTGTTTTCCCTGGAAATGAAATCCATTGTGGGTGCATGCTTTGCTTGTAGCTGACATACAGTTATTTTTGTTTTCTTTATGTGACCAAGCTGGACTTTCTATAAAGGCGGCCTTGGCTCTAAAGTCCTCAACAACGCCACCTGGTGACTTTCACACCAAGATATACTAGGTTTAGAGGTACCTATAACACCTAGATTGAGACAAGAGGATTCTCCCACGTAGATAAGCTTGTAAGGATGACAGAGCCGTGGTATTTCAATATAAAACAAACCACTTTTTTCTTGTTCAGTGAAAAACAGTTGCAGTTTCATAGTTTATCATCACACTACTACCAAAAGACACACTATTCCATCATGTGTCAAGTCATATGGCCAAGGGAGAGAAGTGATGGCTGCCACCAGAAATATCGTTGTTATAATAGCTAGACGTCCAGAGCAAATCAGCTGTTAAGGAATCTTGATGCCTACAAACACACACGCACCCACAAAGGCTCAAATACTGCAAATTCACAGCAAATAGTGAGGTGCTTGTTACCACTATGAACCCAGTGCAAAACTACAAACCTGAGTTACAGAAAGTACATAAAAAGGCAGCACAGACAAAAGGAAAGGGCAAAACAGATTCCCATTGTTACATAAAGGAGGCAACAGAAAAGAACTAAACCAAAACAACAAATAAAAAGAGCAAAGCAAAAAGATAAATACAAGGAAAGAAAAAGGCAAAGCACAAAGAAAAAGACAAATACATGGAAAAGGACAGAGCAGAAAAGGTTAAAACACCAGCAGCAACTCAGTAGGACACAGCAATGGAGCCCCATGACTCTCAGATAGCAACAATGTGAAGCCCTAGCACACACTTCCAGCCCAGACCTTCGATGACCAACCAGCATGCCACTCAGAAGCATCTGTTGAAACCATAGGACACTGTTTACAAGATATTACACTGAGATCAAGTATTGGTTGCAGGAGCTCAGACAGCCAAGGGTCTCACCTGGCGTACCTGCTGAGCCTGTTTTATACAGAGAGCTAAAGCATGGTTAGCCACTAACAAGCTAATTGGAGGCGTGTCCAAGAAGGAGGAAGCTATGGTGGCTGCGAAAGAACATATTGCATGAAATACCAAACCCAACAGCGCCTCCACTGGTTACATTTACACAATGTTGAAGTTTGAAACAGCTCACTGTTCTCGTTGTACTTGGTGTCTGATTGACTGTATTACATAAGGCCCATTAAAATAGAGTAGATTTCTGCTTTTGGCTTTTTGTTCAGTGTTTTCTGCCAATCTAGATGATTAGTGATTGACTGGCAACATGTCAGTAGACAGTAGAGGACGTTTTAAACCAAAATACCTGTTTCATTCATTTGTTATGCATGCACACAATTGTTGACTTTTTGATGTATGGTCTCTACACAGTGAGGTTTCCATCATCTGAGATATAGGACTGACAGTCAATTTTTCTACCAAGGGCAGTCCTGATGTCTTGAATATCTAGTCCTTGCTGATGTGCAGCTGTTCTTAAAAAAACAATATATTTGCACAGAGAGCCACTTTTGGATCTTCTGAGACCGAGAGCTCACACAATGGATTGCCATATCTTCCAATAAAACATTCCATTTTCATTCCCTTTTTAATCCAACTCCTTGTCAGTCATAGATTTGACAGCATTAGAGGAGTTGATTCGACCACTTTCTGGCAGGTCATCCATAACTATACAAAAAGAATCAGTCAACAGAAATAGAAATTGGTCCAATCAGCAAGAAATAATTTATAATGAAAAAGAATTGTCCACAGAGTACAATAAAAAAAATGCATGGCACAGAAAATGGTACAATAAAACTTTACCCGTAATTGAGGACATCACCACACAGCAGGCTAAGGAGTCACCTGGTGGTGTCCCCCCTCAGAAATGAATATTTTATTGAGAGGAAAGCCAGCTTGTCAGTCAAAATATTTTCAATAATAGTTATACTTATATTATATATTTGCTGTGATTGCTTCAATGCAAGATGAGAACACCAAGATAAAATGAAAATGTCCTGGAAATGCACTTTCTAGGACAACGCCCCAGTCCCCATCCACGTCACAACCCCACTGTCCTGTGGTGGAGCTGACTCCCCGTCAGCTCGTGCGACGTGTGCGCTCTGCGGGACGTTGTCTTCGTCCCGCAGTGCAGGTCCCTTTCCAAGGGACCCCTCAGTGTTCGTGGTGGCATCGTCACCACCAGGCAGGCCCTTGGCCGGCCAGGCACTCATTGTCTTAATGTCCGGGCTCCGCCACCAGAGCCGCATAGAGCACCATACCTGGCCAGGCAGGCAGCCCCCTGCGGGAGGCCGACCGGGTCCCTCCATGTACCCCACACCGGCAGACAGGCCAGCAGGCGAGCAGGCCCCTCCGGGAGACTGGGCAGGCCCCTCGCTGACAGGCGAGCAGGCAGGCAGGCAGTCCCCTCCGGGAGACTGGACGGACCCCTCGCTGACAGGCGAGCCAGCAGGCAGAAGTCCCCTTCGGGAGACTGGACGGACCCCTCACTGACAGGCAAGCAGGCAGGCGAGCCAGCAGGCAGGCAGTCCCCTCCGGGAGACTGGGCAGGCCCCTCGCTGACAGGCGAGCAGGCAGTCGAGCTGGCAGGCAGGCAGTCCCCTCCGGGAGACTGAGCAGGGCCCTCACGGTGGTCAAAGGGGGCCTGGTGCCCTATGGTAAGCCCCTCCAGCAAGCGCCCACCCACCCCTACGCTACTACACCCCCCCAAAAAAACAAGTTTTTTTTTTCCTGGGTCTGCTGCCTATCTAGTCCCTCTCCCTCCCTTAGGACCTCGGCTAAACCTCCCAAAAACCCCACCAAGAATGCTATGGTAGGGGAAACGGGACAGGCTGGGGCCTCTGGGAGGCCAAGGCTGAGGTTAAGAAGGTCTGGGGCAGCAGGAACGGGGCGTACAGGGTCAGGGCAGACAGGGAAGGGGTCTACAGGCCTAGCTGGAGTGGGACATACAGCTGTGGAACAGATGGAGACGGGGACTACACTGCCAGGGGCTACACTGCTAGGGGCTACACCGAAAGGGGTGACATGGACGGACTCTGTAGCCACACACTCAGTCACCGCAACCACACTCACGGTCTCCGCTTCCCCACACACAGTTTTCTCAGCCTCACACACAGTCTTCACAGCACTCTCGCTCACAGCACTCTCGCTCACAGCACTCTCGCTCACCACACTCTCGGGCCTGCTAGCCAGGCTGCTAACGTTAGCCGGGATGCTAATAGCTGTAGAGCTAGACTTGGCTAAGCTATTAGCTACGGGGCTAACCCAGGGGCTCTTACAGTGAGAGTCTGGCTCGAGGACTTTGTCAGCTGGAGCGATCGGGTCCTGGTTGTCCCTCTGGAGCTCCAAGCTTGCGCGTGTGAGCAGCTCCAGCTGTTGTTGGCAGGCCTGGAGCTGTTGGTGGTATGAGAACTGGCAGGAGTGCTTGGGTCCAGGGGAGACTCCCGTAGCTCGCGGAGAGCCTCAGCGAGGCGCTCCAGCTGTTGTTGATGCTCCAGGAGCTGCTTGTGTGGAGAGGGCGCCAGGACGTGCTCTCTCTGGGCGTCTCCGGGACACACGACACCGGTCCCGTGCTGCAAAAGCTGTCCCGGGTCTCCGACCGGCTCGTGTGTATGCGGCGTGTTCGCCGCCTTTGTTTGAGGGTTGGAGGAAGCCGCGGGCGCCTTGCTCTTCTTTCGCCTCCGTCTCTTTGCCTTGGTGGAAGGGGGGTCAGCCGCTGGGAGGTCCTCGTACTCCGAGCCCCATGGAAACATGTCCCAGGAGAGTTCCCATGGGGGTCGGTCGCTCGTGAAGAGGGAGAACTCATCCTCGGAGTCCTCCGCGCCCCAGCCCTTTGCCCAGGCGGTGGCTTGGTCACGCCATTCGCCGGTTTCTTCCTCAATGGGGTCCGTGTCTGAATATGCGGCCGCCCTTTCTCGCAGGATGTCATTCCAGACACGGACCTCCTTGCTCTGATACGCGGCAGCTCCGCATGCCCTCCCTTTCCACCTCTTCACCCCAGGAGAACGCTGGACGGGCTTCGGGGGCTCTTCATCCTGGGAGTCCTCGACCGGGAGGCTAAGGAGGAAGGCCACCAAGTCGGAGGACTCCCACTTTTCCCCCAACTCGACCTCTTCCTCCAGGTAGGTGGCTTTTTCTCTTGGATGTAAGGCCCACACTCTGAGCTCCCTCTTAGGAATCCAGAACGAGCAGACATCACTGGTTTCATGCAGAAGGTTTATTTAAGAAAGAAAACCAAACAGAACAGAAATAGGCGCTGTGGCCTCCAGGCTTCAAAAGGCAAAAACAGGAGACAGACAGGGGTAAAGGCAGGGTAAATGAGGTGATCGCGACATAACTGGAACTTAACAGACACAGACTATATATACACTGGACTTAATGAGGGGGAAACACCAGACACCTGAACTAAACTGACACGTAAGGGGTAAACAGAAAACACGTGACACAGAGACAGAATGTCAACATAAAAGTCCTAACAGAAAACACCAAACAGAACGGGGAAAGAAACAGAAATAGTGGCCTCTAACGGCCACCAGCCGTAACAATTTCCTGCTTCCAGGACTTCACTTTCAGGAACTGAGTCCCAACGTTCCGCTTGATATATCCCACCTCTTTACATGTGCGTTTAACATGATTATCTGTGTTATTCACTTCACCAGTCAGTGGTTTTAATGCCTTTTCAACTTAAAAACAAATTGGACTTTGGGCACTCTATAAGAAAAAGCTTAAAGGAATGAGAACGTTTAAGCTGTGGAGAGTAACATATCACTCTTGATGATACACTGGCTCTGTGCCAAATGTGTCAATCACTGAGAGAAGAGCACTGATGCTGTGACAGCATGATTGGTTCAGCTGACAGAAGACATGTTCTGTATGGCATCATACTGACGCAGCTCAATAATATTTAACACATTTTTTTTTTTTCCACCAAGATATGATAATAAACAATACTGCATATCACTGACAATAAAACTGACAGAAAATAAATAAAGGAGTCATGCTTTATGGGAAGGCCAGTACTCTTGTGGAGATTAGACCCCTGGAAACAGCATTAGTGCTTGAAATCCCATTGTGATGAATCTTAATAGAGGAATATGTTCAAATGAGTTTTCACAGAAAGTAAGAGTAAAAATAAACTGTATCTGCCCTTTATTAGAACAGGAATATTGTAAAAAAAAAAGAATGTTTATTTAAATAGTACCTTTCTTAAACCCAAGGTCATGTTATAAAAATATATATATATATATAAACATTGGTGGGAAAATTATAAGACCTATAACACATTAGTGTCAAATGGCAAGTAAAATTAAACAGAAGAAAAGAGACAGATAACAGAGCAGAAGCAAGCAGATGGCGCCTACAGTGCCTTGGAAAAGTATTCAGTTCCCTTGGCTTTTAACCTGTGACTTGAAACTGATCGACCTGTCGTTCTCATCCGAGATGAAGACCTGCGCACCCCACCCTTGGAACATGGTCAATTGGTTTAAATATGACTTAAAACAATTGTTTAAAACAAAGTTTCAGGAATTTGAGTAATAGGATACAGGCACAATATGCCAATCAAAACATATTCTTGATGAGATGCAATAGAAAGTCACTGAAATGTGTAAGTGGTTATACAGCTATTTCTAATTCATTACCAATATGTTTTACAAGAAAGTAGCAACGACTAACTGTAGCAATCCTAACTCAGGGGGAGAAATTGCATAAAATTTGAGGGCGATAGATACATGTCTGCATTTTGAGATGTTTCTTCTCAAAACTAGATGAATTTCTTTCTCCATTCTCACTGTTGAAAGAAGCAAAAGACATGATCAACTGACTTCAAAAAGCTTCTGGAAAAAAATACAGGAACGCAATTTTACTGTTTAGATTTCAGAATTTGGTAGATTATACAGAATAAATAAATTGACATGATTGACACTATCATATGGTCAAGAGAGAAAATGAAAAATGGGCACTCCTGGGGGACCTCTTCTTTTTCATATTTAGTGGGGCCTCCACAAACCAAATTTTCACATAATTTGATCAGCAACAACATTAAAACCGGTGAATAATATGGTTATCTCAGTACAATGGCATTTGTTAAGGGCTGGGATATATTAGGCAGAAAGCAAACAGACATGACTTGAATTGGGTCTCCAGAAAGTCAGGTTCTGTGGAGTGCTCCTGAGGTTTAGTGGTTAATGCTTTCCAAAAGCATGATTTCATCCACTGCAGTCCCAATAAAGATTTAGATTTCAAAAGGTGGAAAGACATCAAATTGGCTGCACCAAACTCTTTTGTTGTGATTAAACAAACAGGCTGTTTAATTTGGTATGAGTGGGTGTGCATGTTGAGGCACATGCCCTCGCCTTCGTTCAAGGGGAAAATAAGTATGCGGTGCAGCACTCAAAACAGAAGGTGCAATTAAACCACAAATGCAGCTGAATTTAAATGCTAAATAGATGTTCTTTACCACATAAATATGCCGCTTCATGATTTATGTCGCACTCCCATTAGTTGAAGAATTACCTCTAATTGAGATTGCAGCAATTGCAATGCATAATAGATATGTGTAATATTGTCTAGACAGGAGACACAAACATCATCAATAATGGATTGTACAGATTTTCTCATTAAATCACTTCAGTATTGCTACTTTGCTGTTTCTTAAAGAGGGAATTAATTGTAAATGATTTTGGAATCTCTACTGAGTCTAGAATTACTTGAAAATGAACCTAATTGCTTTTCTGCTCTTGGTGTCCAAAGCACTGGTTCCACATTCAGAAGCAACAAATGCACACATTTAATTGGATTGTACTAGATTCAAAACATTGTTTTAAATGCTTGGGTTCTACTTATTTTGTCTCATAAGTTCAAAATATTACTTTCTTAGGATATCAGATTTGATCACTTAAAACTAACAGGGCTTTTTTCCTTGCTCTGCTGTGGCATCTCATATTTCTTAGCAGATGCAGATGGCACAGAGAAAATGTATACAGAGTTGCTCTATAAATGAGCACCGATCACACCTTCAGGCCCTCTGGAGTCTGCTGCATTACATTGCGGGTAAGATGCTTAAAGTGAAAGTTTGTCTTTTTTGACATCATACATACAGTATTTTTGCCTTTGCCATTCATTTTTCATATGCCATTCATTCCGGCCTGGTGGTTAGTTAGTAGCCCCTGCAACCAGGAGGTTGTGGGTTCAAATCCCAACACTACCAGTGTCATCACTGAGGTATCCTAGAGCAAGGTACCATCCCCACATACAAAGGTGCCCCTTGTTGGTGGCAGACCACTGCTTCACTTGATGAATGGGTTAAACGCAGAGAAATAATTTCACATTGCTCACACTGTGTGCTGTGCTGTGGTGTGTTCATGCAGCCACTTTACTTTACTTTCTACTTATGAAAGCCCCACTCATTGGAAGTGCATTGATTTATCCACGTCTGTAGGGGTAGAAGGTGTTTTATTTTGACTTTGCCCTGCCCCGTCTTCTGTCACAGACAGAATAATAAAAACTTACTTTGCATTTCATCAAGTGTTATTTACAAGGTCAAGTCCTCTGCAAGCCCATTTCATTTTGAAAGCATACTTAAACTGAACACTAGACTAGCCTGGACACTAAAGAGCTTGACGAGTGGCAATATTCTAATGTATCTAATATAAGCAGAACAACAAGCAGAAAGAGCAACTGAAGGGTTTAAAAAGGCTTCTTTTCCAAATGCTAGGAAAACTTGAAACACAGTGGAATTATGATGATGCTTCCTGCAGTTCTTTAATGTGTTTCTACAAGAGATCACATATTTCTTTAAAGAAATCTCAAACAGAATGTACTTTCTATTTCAGTACCTCTATACGAAAAATATTTGTTATAAAGTGTAATTATCAAAGTGATATTCATCATGTTTGAAAAAAGAGCATTTTATTATTATTTTAAACTTCCCTAAATTTAAAATGCTCTTTTAAAAAAGGATATTTTAACTAACCTAACTAACGAAAAGTACCAAATCATTACCAAATCATCAATCTTCAATATGTCTATGTAGGATACTTAACTTAAAAAGAGCTCTCAACTTGTTAACTAAACCCATTTATTTTTATTTATTTACATTTTAAATTTATTTTAGCTATAAGGTCTATAAGCTATAAGATGCATTCATTTACTGTTTGTACAAGAACAACATTGGTTATTTTAATTAAGAGGCATTTGCATTTTGCGTTTCCTCTTTTGGAAACATAATTTTAAACCAAATTTTTATTAGTGGCTATTTATTACAGCCCTATGTCACAGAAATGAAAATGTGAGAATTACAAACACCCAGATAACTGGGGAATAAATTAATGGTGTTCACAGTGCCCTCCTGGGTAGAACGATTTTTTTAAATCATTGGTTGCATATCATAGCCATCTGGACATGTTAAAGCAGTTAAAGGCATTTACACAATACACTGACTAGCTGTCTTGCTTCAAGCGGTAACACTCTTGACAGTGTAACTGCAGTTATGATTTCCATAATCTCACATCTCACACAAATTTAGGCATCAGCCAGAAAACAAAAGCTAAAAAAAACAAATTCTTGTGGCCATGCCACGGTCAACCCTCTCGTTTCCTAGACTTTTAATTTTTGCAATCAAATTTATAGCCAATTTTAATTGGCCAGCAATTTAAATGTTTTTTATGTCAGGCATTTTAACAGTGTAGGTCAAATTTTAAATGTATTTTAAACTGTTTCTGATGTATAGTTGTTAGACCTTGAACTATATTACAGTGATTAAAATGCAGATTTTAAATGAGAATAATTATATTTAGCTGCCTGAGAGGATCAGAAGTGCTCCGCGACAGTAGATGGAGATGCAAATCACTTTCAATCAGACCTCTGATTAATTCATCAAATTCACATTTAGTGCTAAACGATCAGCTCATTGCAATAGCTGGAGCAATCCTCAACATTTGCTTTTGTGTTTGTCAGCACTCGCTATAATTGCTCCCCTTTGCTGATGCTGAGATTTCAAAGGCACCCAGGGAACAAATATCCCTGATAATCAAATGGCTTTCATCCAGATTGCTTGCAACCAAATCGAATGATTTTTCAACTGTGTAACAACATGCAAGAGATATTTTTTGAAGCAATGTGCAAAAAACATACCAATTTATATATTCACATAATTTACAAGTTTGAAGTAACAACAGAGAACTAAACAGAGTCAGAGCTGTAAGTGCTATTCATAAAGCTGGAATTTATTTAGTGATTGGGCTAATGTGTTCTTTGAATCTATTACACATCACTGCTAATGAAAAAAGGGGGTTTTGAGTACTACCTTTATAAACATTTCACCTGAATACATAGAACCACCAAGATTATCCATTGCAAATCCACATAAATGGGATGAAAACGCGTTCTCGTATTGTTTACTTTAGACAGCTAACGTGTTTGGAAACTGTATTTTAGACAATCTAGCTCTCACTATGAGTTGGATATAAGCTTTGAAAAGGTGCTACATAACAGCACCAGGAAAGTGAAAATTACACAGGAGTGAACTCTTTGACTTATTCACACAGCCCAGTCATTGAAAAACACTATGAAAAAGGTCACTTTTATGGTAGAAAAACTGCCTTGAGATGGGCTTTGTGAGCCCTGAGAAATATTTATCAAACTGCTGTCAAAAGTTGCAGGGAGTATAGAAAGAGGACAGCATTACAAAAGTTTGAGTTTCATTGTACCCTATTTTAGATTGTTTCTCACTTTCAATAAAAAGAGCAAGATAATAAAAGTACCAAGAAGATATAAGACATTAAAGGGCCCATATTCTATATTATTCTTGCATTAATTTTTTTCTTAGGGGTGGATTTATGTACTCTATATCCTTTAGAAACACATTTGTTTTTCTGTACCCAAAAGACTGATATACATAAATGCTCTTTGTTCTGACTGGCTTCCCTGCGTAGGTTGGTTAGTGTAGTGGACAGGACTCCTACTGCTACAATCGCCTACAAATATGATGTGTAAAATGTGTGTCATTTTGGATAAAATGTGCTACTTTTTCATGTGCAAGCCTTTCATTCACAGCAGTTACAGTGGCTTCTGTCAAGGGGTGCGATACATTTGGTAGCAAATGAACAATCGGTACCTAAAGTTGATGTGTTAGCAACTGTGAGGATCTGAGTTACTTTTCCAAGAGCCAGATGTAAGGGCTAGATATCTCAAAACAGCAGGTCTTGTGGGGTGTCCCCAATATGCAATGGTTAGTATCTGGTAAAAGTGGCCAAAGGAAGGAAAACTAGTGAACTGGTGGCAGGGGCATGAGTGCTCAAGGCTCACTGGGAAGTAAAAGCTAGCCCCTCTATTCTGTAGGACAAATTTGATACTGGCTGTGATGATGGTATGCAGCACCTTCACTTTATTTGTAGGTAGCTTTTAGATTATGTGGCACCAATCAGTTAGAGGATACATTTGCCCCTTTGAAGGCTAAACAGAATGCATCAAATGAACTTTGTAACTCAAGACTGTGGCCTTAGAGTGGAAGTACAAGGTTCTTGTAACACAGATATGTTTGAGTTTGCTATTCAGGTCAATAATCCAACAAACACACTGGTGCATATGAATTGTTTTCAGTCTTTCTATAAAACACAAACAAATACAGTTGTCCCAATCAAGTGTCCAAATAACCAGGAATATCCAGCAATGATTTATTAAAAAAAAATAATTGGATAGACTCACCGAACAACAACAACAGGAGCGAGTGAAAAGAGCAGCAGTTGGCCCCAAGGCTATGCTGTGTCTTGTACTCCACTTCAAGCCTCAGGCAAAAATGGCCTCCTCATGGATTTAGAGATACATGTTTAGGTGCAGGAGATTAAATAAATGTCAGTCAGTGAATGACATGGACTACTAAGTCCCTCACTGCCATGAAAAATCTCAAAGAACTTCGTGGTCAATGGCATCCACAAAGCAGTTGCCATAGACCTGTATCCCCAGTGCAAAAAGATATGAAGTCTCAATTCAAGTCTCAAGTCTCGGGGCTTCTTCAGTGGTAGATATAGTCAAAGAGAGTTTAGATTTTTTTATTCTTCATTTTCATAGTTTTGAGATTTCATTCTTAAACTACTATATTGAACATCTGTCAGAATGTTTGTCACAAATATTTACATGTTGTTACAGCTCGGCCAGTGGCCGGTAGGGGCCACTGTTTTGGTTTGTTTTGAGGGCTTTTATTTTGAATTTTGTGCACGTTTGTTTCTTGTATCTTGGTTTCAGGTGTCTTGTATTCTGTTAAGTGATTATGCTTTGTGATTTGTTTCTGTCTGTGTCTGTCTTGTATTAAGTTCAGTATTTCACCTCAGTGTCAGTCCATCTGTCACAGCTGCAGGGGTGACCCCGCTGCCGTGCTTTACCCCAGTGGTCACAGAACCGCAGGCAGGCAGTGTGTTGTGTGTTCTTTATTAACTAAAACATAAACTTGACTCAAGGGCCAATACATGAACAAACTGAAATGCAGTCGTGACGCCAAACGGGAAGAAAGAGTGGGTGGACCGACACTGAGGTCCACATAAACTGAACTTAAATACAAAACAGACACAGACAGAAACCAATCACAAAACATAATCATAATTATACATACACCATGACAATCACTAAACAGAATACAAGTACCTGAAACCAAGATACAAGAAACAAACATGCACGAAATTCAAAATAAGAGCCCTCAAAACAAGCCCGGCCACTGGCCGAGCTGTAACACGTGCTTTTTTCTTGGTTAGTCTGTTACATTATTACAAAGTGACATATGCAGTTGTAATATTGTAGTGAAAAGTGAGGTGACTGCAAATGTTTGATGTGCAGCATAAACATACATTAAAAGAAAACTGGGGGTACACAAAATGGCTTATATTCCATAGAGTTAAAAAGATTGTTAGTTATTCAAATAAATTTTTATTAGAGAGTTGAAAAGCAAAGAGAATTATGTTTCAAAAGAGGACAAGCACTATGAATCTTGCAAGTGTAGGAGCGGAGAAGCTTCACGCATGTGTCCATTATAGCAAATGGCAAGTGGCCAGATCAGATGACCTTGTGTATTGTAGTTACTGAGGAAGGTGCAGAGGTGATAAGTCTGTCATTTTGTCTGTGTGTGTGTGTGTGTGTGTGTGTGTGTGTGTGTGTGTGTGTGTGTGTGTGTGTGTGTGTGTGTGTGTG
>JBBPDE010208372.1:0-14988 GCA_037974605.1 Nannopetersius ansorgii
GTGTGTGTGTGTGTGTGTGTGTGTGTGTGTGTGTGTGTGTGTGTGTGTGTGTGTGTGTGTGTGTGCGTGTGTGTGGTGCCTGTGTGTTGACTTTAATTCCTTTAAGTCGGGGGTTTCACCAAACCACTTTGACCTTTGGTGGCCAAGCTGCTCTGTGTTTACTCGGGTCCTGCCGGGGGGGAGCGGGGGGTGCATATTTTTAGCATTGAGATACGAAGCGCACTTGGCTTTGTATAAATATTCACCCCCCTCCCCACTTAGTCATCCTGTATCAATCAACTGAGTGTGTGTTTATATGGGCTGCACATGTGCAGCAGGGTGGGCTGGGTCAGTGCCACAAGGGGAGCAGGGCCACAAGAAAGTGGCAACACACTTGTAAATGGCACTTAGAAATATGTGTTGTGTATTTTACTGTTTGGCGGTCTCATCTGCATGCTTTCTGATGTCTAGAACATATGAGGGTGCTTAGTGGCAGCCTGTACTGTTTATTTTCCACACAAATCAACATCAGTTTTTAAAAAATGTTCATTTATATAGATTATATGCATAATGTTGCTTAGGACTGCACAGGCAGGCTTCAATATGAAACTGATTCTCCAACTAATCAGGGTCTAATAAGTCTAAGGACCAATTACAAGTGTTGATTTGTTGGAATGAAACATGTATTAACGCTGCCAAATATTTCATATACAGTAAAGCACAGCTTTTTGCAGGGGTTGCGTTCCAAGAGCACTGGCATATAATGAAAAAACACACTGTTGTAATGTGGTAAAAAAAGGCCTATTTTTATATGCCCCCAAATATGCTCCCAAAACACTTTAATTTCATTTTAAACTCAGCTTAATACATTACCCTGAAAAAAAATGTAAACATACACCCGTATTTGTACTGTACAGTGTACACTGAACTCCCGCAGTGCTGGAATGTAAAATACAGATATTGCCCCTATATAGACTGTACTATAATTCATGCATTGTCATTTTTTCTTTGGTATAAGCAGGTAAATACAGTCATAAAAATACAGGAAAAACACGAGAATATTCGAGACACTCCACAAGGAAAATTCTGAAGCAGCAAGAAGAAATAAATAGCGTTCTCGTATTGTCTACTTTCAAACCTCCCACACAGCGGTGCAGCAGTGTTTCACCATCCCAAGACATGCTTTCTTTATGTTTCTCTCCACACTCGTGATTTTTCATATGGAAATGTGGCTGAATTTACGTAAAAATGTATGTTACAAAATGTATATTTTGCCACGAAAAAAGCTGTGATGTCCAGGCCTCGTCTGCCACACCCCCTCATCCTCATGGAGAGTTTATGTTTTGGCGTGGTGATTAGCAACCTAGCATGAGGATGAGTGGGCGTGGCAGACGAGACAAAAGTTCTCCTCTACCCGCCTTTTAAAACCTAGATATACAGAACATGTGTGTGTAAAATGGCTGTGGTTGTAAATGATGAAACAACATGATAAAGCTTTATTCATATGAATAATATTCACAATAAACTATTTTTTATCCAGTTTTCCATTTTAACGTAGTTTTGAGGAACAGTTCTTCAGGCTTCCTGAAGGACTTTCAATGTTATCTGACTTTCAGTCTAGTCCCTAATCCTGACCAGTTTCAGAGGAATGGTTTTGTTCATTAAACCACCAACTGATTTACAAATGAATCATTCAAGCAGAATAAAGCACATCTAACTTAAAGCCTGAACCAGTGAAGAAACAAGTGCAGATGATTCCAGATGATCAGGTGGTGATCAGTATACTGGTGGTGATGAACACTGAATTGTTGGAACACCTTTATCTAGACACCTTGTATCTTTAGGCACTTTGCAGTAATAAAAATGGCTCCCATTAATTTAATTTAATCGACTTAATATGCCAAAGGTAAAACAAATTGACAGGCAGAACACAGTATTTTTGCTCCAAGAAGGGGATTCATAGTATGAAGAAAGGAGAGGTGGCTCAGGCGGATTGGTGTGACCTCCTAGTTTAGGCTAAGTTACACTACAGAGGTCAGAGTTCCTGTCCTTCACTCAGTCATGCAGATCCATACTCTAGGTCCTGAAAATATGGTGCTAAAACATTTTCAGAAAACCCGTTTTGAGGAAACGAGGAGCAGCAGGATGGTTGTGTTCTGTCAGAACTGAGTATTTCTGGTGTGATCAGGCCATTAAACCCACAGATGACATGTGGACAGTAACACACAGTCTGGACTACTCCAGATATGAAAGAGAGAGAGAGAGAGAGAAGAAAGAGAGAAAATTGAGAAAGCAGAGTAAGAAGAAGAAGGAGACAAAGAAGAAAAACAAGAACCAAGAACAAGAAATGCTCGATCGCTGTTCAGGCCACTCAGGTCTAACATTTATGGAAATATTTCTGAAGTGTATTTTACAGAAACACTGTGTTTTAATATTACGGTATTTCTCATTGACACGTGTGAATGGGATTCAGTGCTTTGTTGCCCTCTACTGGTGGTACACTCTACACAAGGACACACACACACACACACATACACACACAAACACACACAGTGAATGGGAGGATGCCATAAAATGCTGAACTACAGCACACAGGCTATCTGTTAGATTTATAGCCACCTGCCTGTCAGTACACACACACACACACACACACACAGAGAGGTCTGGTTGGTCTGTTAAAATCCTTTCGTGTCCACAAAAGTGTAGGACGTGCACCGCTGTCTGTTTAGCAAAATCTCTGACAGTCTATTCAGTGAATTAGTGGATAAACAGCAGTAAACCATGTTGAATTTTTTAAGATACCAAAAAATATTTTTTAGGTGCTCTTGAAACCTAACCCCCACAAAAAGCGGGGGGTTACTGCACTAGCAAATGGAAGAATATTTAGTAGCTAAGCCACTGATCATTGATCACTAATCAAGCCACCTGTTTTAAGATAAAAACACACTAACTTTTTTATATGTGTAAATTTATTATATGTGTTTAACTGTTTATTTTCATTATCATGGATCACGGCCTCGAAGAAATAATGATTCAGAGACGGGGGGTGGGATATGATACTCATGGCCTTCTTGACCTTCAGAGAAGCTATGATGATTTCAACATCACAATGGTGTTTTTTACAGGGTCCCTGCAGATCCTTGAAAAGTATTAAAATTTTAAATTTTAAAAGGGGTGGCATTAAATTAATCCTAGGGCCAAGTGAAGCAACGATATCTGTTCCTGGTTAACCTATTTCAGCGATCTATAAGATGTAGTTTAAGACAATGTACAAACAAGCACAGGTGTCAAAAGTATTTTAAACATCTATCTATCTAGGCCATCTCATTTAAGTAAAATATATTTTTCTTTGATTGTGCATATTATTTGCCTATTTCTTCATCAGTTTAAACTTTATGAACTGTATAAACCTAAAGGGAGCATTTTTCGAATATATATATATATATAAATATATTAGTTAATCACAAATCTGGAAAAAAATTCATCGCAATTAATCGCAATTCTATGTCAACCCAATATATAATATATACTTAACACACTAAGTCATCAATTTTACAAAGAAGGCTTTGTTTTTTTTCCCCAACTCTGTCACACTTTTAAAAGCAAAAAAAAAAAATGCATAACATCTTCAAACCTGAAAGAATCTCTATCTTAAGACAAAAACGTAGCTTAAAATAACCTGAATTAAAGCAGTGGTCCCGAACCTTTATTTAGTCACGGACCGGTTTAATATCAGAAACTATTTTCACGGCCCGGCCTTTAAGGAGTGGCAGATAAATATACGTATTTATACAAATAAATGATACGCATAAAAATGGGGATATTTTAAAAATATAATAATGGGGTATCTTTAAAATATAATAATAAATGTAAATCCAGTGTGTACTCGCAGCTTTATTAACAGCATTTTCATAACAAGCCAACAACATTTTTTTTCTGTGCAGTCCGCAGACCGGTACTGGTCCGCGGCCCGGGGGTTGGGGACCAATGCTCTACACCGCATCTTTTTTTTTTTTGGTCCAGCAATCTTTCGTGTTGTCAGAAAAACCAGCTTAGCCAATAGAATAAAGGGCTGTACAACAGTTAAATAATAAAGTACATTATACAAATAATACAATCATTTGAAAAATTTGCAAAATCTCTCCTTTCCACAGATTTAATCAGCCAAGGCATGTATGGTATCTTGGATGTTTTGGCACTAAAACTACAAATCTTCTGAGCAATAGAGTATTATACTCCATCCCTAATTATCACTGTTTAGACTACATGCCAGAATTATTACCATGTCGAGTTATCGAGTGAATGGTAAAAAAAACACATTTGCATACTTCTTCTTGCCCCAGATGTTTATTGCAAAAGACACGTTTGCTTCTTTTATTTAGTGCTGGAGCTACAAACAGTGGTAACAACTCTAAAAATCCATGTCACACAGATTGTTTACAAAAAATACATGCAAACATATTTCTCAACCTGTTAAAACTGCAACCTGCTCTTCATTAATGTGCACATGAATGTGGTTGTATAAGTATGTATGTTGTATAGCCTGTTTTTGCAAACATATTCTTTCAACAATAGTTTATCATGGTCCGCATGTGTCTTGGCTGTTTCTGTTAGCGAAACTTTAATAATCTGTGTGTTTTATAGGGGGCATGGAATGGCCCTTGGTTATCTACAGAAGTCCTGGCTGCTGTCATCGGCATCTTGGTTTACTACTTTGCCTTCAGTGCAAAGGCCACCATTCAGGCGTGAAGAACCACTACTCAGGATCAATTCCAGAAATACCTCCATTCTCCTTTACCTTCCATGTTCTCTTTAACATGTTCCTGTACACATGAGCATAGTTTTGTGTTTTGTTTTTTTTTTACTTGATTTGTAAAGATCGAATTGTCTTGTTGGGTAGGATGCATGTAACAGGCACTGCAGAGTGTATGATGGGCTATTTATTTTTTAAACTTTGATCAGGTGTAATTATTTTGCCTTTTTTGTCCATTAAGCATGTGTGTTGGCTCAGTCTGACACAGTTTGACTTATGCTGTCATTTGCTGTTTTCTTTTAGATTCAGGAAGTTTGTCGCAAACACAGTTTGCAATACAGTGAAATGTAACTTGGAATAGCTCCTGAGACAGTGCAATAAGGAAAAGGAAAATATAATACAATAAATTGGCAAATGGAAATACATGAAACACTATAAATATAACAATATACAAACTGTAGACTAATTGTATCTAAGTATTAACAAATGGGGAATAGATTGACAAATGGGAGTTGGTCATGTGCTTGATAGTAAAGAAAAGGTGCAGAAGGCATGGTATTGGGAGTATTGTTCATATCATTCACACTGCAGGCTGTGTTGTACATATGTGCAAATACAAAAAAAAACAATGGAGCCAAATGCATTAATGTTTTTTTTATCGCTGTAGTGAAAAACAATAAACTCCCATTTTTGATTTCTACTTTATCCGTTTCTGATTTAGCTTTTGACACTGTAATACTCATGTTTGGCCACAAGGCGGCAGGCACACTCTTCCTCTGGGTGCTGTCAGTCCATCATGCTTGTAGTTTGTTGTTACCTGGGTTAGGTGATGCCCTGGTAATGGAAAAGTGACACATTGAAGTAATCATTTTAGCTTTAGCTGCACAGTTCACAAGACACATTTCAAATACTTTAGTTACCTATGTGATGCCATTTAAATGATACAATTTCAGCCTTTACTAAATCCTCCTCAATCTTTTGGGGGGGGGTTTCGGTAAAAAGTAAATTGTACCCGACAAACATCCATTACCTGTTAGCAATGTCGTTTAATTCACAAACTAGAACCTTTGCTAACTGTCTATGATTTAATGACAACAGTGTACAACCTTTTAAAATGGATATTTCATAATAGAGGCGCAAAATGGGCTGCAGAATTTCTCCCTTCGAGTTTGTACACTTGAAATGCTGTCAGCTGTCCGCATCCTATAATTGTCAGTGGTTTTATCTCAATTATACTGTCTTATTAGTCTGGCTTCTAATTTAGCTGAAGACCAGTGATAAAGCGACACTTGAGGACATCTGATGTGGGGAAAGTACACATAAATGTCCTACTTGTGTTTTACCATTGAAAAAGTGACAGTCGTGACTGGCAGACTTGTGATCCTGGCAGTCAATCTTACATGGTACTGAGGAGCCTGGTGCTCAGTAGACACTGCCAGACTCTTGGCCCTCAGTCGGAGTTTCCTAAGGTGAACTGAAATCCAAGGTGTAAGTAATTTCATCGTTATTGGAAACTAATGCATCTGGTTTGAGCAATGGTACAAAACAAACAAGCAGAGAATAGTAGAGTATAGCTGTGAATCTTAAGAAAAACAGTTCTAAGGGGATGTTTGACTTTGAACAATCTCTTGTGTTATTTTTTTATTATTAGCCTGACTGATTTAATAGCATTTGATCTCCGTGTGTTGTTAACTCTTAGCACAGGATCATTACTACAATGGCAAAAACCCAAGACTGCCAGTGACTACTACACAATGACAGTGCAATTTAGATTTCAAAGAGTCTACTTCGCCAGTAAAGTAGACCAGTATGCCCAAACATGTGAATGGCTATATGCCAGTGGAGCCTATATTTAAAAATTGCTTCCATTTTCAACTCCTAAAACATTTTCTGTGTCAAAGCCAAAATCAGTCACAAAGCACTCTATGAATATTTAACTTTATTTATTTATGGCTTTTCATTTGGTAGAACCCAGATTCGCAGCTGGATCACAAAACTGCAGCTGTTGGGGAGAAAAGTGGAGACTTTGAGATTTCCCAGCCTGGAATGGTCTGTCAAATGTTGACACTTCACAGCGCCTTTTCAGACTTTTCCAGAATTGTCACCTACGCGAAGACTTGGACTGTCAGTCGTAGTGGGCAGTTTCTCTGAGCCTGATTAGGCCAAGCCTTAGGCTGAATGTCATGGTTGATTTTAACTTTCCTTTGGAAATGTTCACCGCTGTGGCTTCTAGGAATCTTTGCAGAGAATGCAAATAATGGTTAAAAAGATTAATACTGAATGGATGGTGGCCTATGTTCAATTTGTCAATGAGCTACGTTCTATAGGCCAATGTCCATCTGTCAAAAGTATTTTCACAGGGCTTCTAATTAGGAGTTAGTAGTTAAGAAAGAGAATTTGGAGTTTGCTTCAGCCACACCCAGGTATAAAATCATGTATAACCACGAAATACCCATAGACAAAATCACATAGCCATGAAATGTCCTTAGACAAAGCAGAACAATGGGCCATGATGCCACAGCCAACTGCAAGTGCTACTGCTGTTCAATTTAAATCCTTAGGAGCCACAAAACTATAGACCACTCTAATACAGAGGAGGCCGCTGGGTGCCAAAGCATGTAAAAATCACTCTTACTTGATAGATCGTTCCAGCTGGAAGCAATATTAGCACATAAACTGTGGATCAGGAGCTTCCCAGGCCTTCCCAGAAGAGAGGAAGCTGTAACGGTGGAAAGTGTGTGTGGGGGGCGATTTCGTAATAACAAGCTCATGAAGACATGACGGTCAGGTTTCTGCACATTTTTGGTTGGGTAATGTATCTTAAGACACAGCAGCATCAGGGTTAGCACCAGGGCTAGGGTTAGAGCTTGATCCCATGTTAGGGTTAATGAAAATGATGATTTAATTTAGTTATATGTAAGTTAAATGCAATGAAATCAATACTACAGTGGGAGTCAGAATCACACCTATAGTACCATTTACTTGCATTAACCCTTATAATGTTAGGTAATCTGTATCAAGGGACGCAGTCACAGTCCTTCATTCCAGATTTGTGTGGTGGAATGTGACTCCCTGCTGCAGCTGTGCTCCTAAGCTGATTTATGCTGATCATAATGGTGCCATTACTCAGCCACACAATTCCAGGCTGAGTTTGAACCAAGCTGTCTTTAATGGGGGACAATTCTTCATCAGCCTCTGCGCATGTGTGCCGGACACTTATTTCTCTATAAATGTTCTTGTCAGACAGAAGGTCGATCTGTTTTAACATTTAATGGGGAAACAACCTTGAACTTTAGCCATCACCTCAAGGCCATGGGCAACAAGGCACAAGTCTTCTGAAGTGCTTGTGAAAGTGTAAGCTTATGCTTGCCTGCTGGAGGAAATGTGGGATTATTATTATTGTCCTTAAGTGCCGTTAAGTCTGATTCCAGCTCCTCAAGATCCTGTCTTCGGTTTTGGTCTCTGATTCCTCTGATTGTATCCATCCATCTTATTGCTGGCCGTCTTCTTCCTCTTTTACCTTCAGCTGTTCCAAGCATAATGCTGATTTCCAACGAATCGGTTCTTCTCCCTGAATGTCCAAAACAAGCCTGTTCTTCTCGCTGAATGTCCAAAACAAGCTTCAGTTTGGTTGTCTGGGCTTGATTTGTCAGGCGGTGAGGCTTGATTTGGTCAAGGATCCATTTTTCCTGTCCTTCTCCTGCTGTGGAGAAGACCACAACCTGGACAGTCTTTAGTAATCGCTTTAGTAATCACTCCCTGAAAGAAAGTCTTGTTGTTACAGCTGTAATCAATGATCTGGTCAGATGACGACTTTCCAGTTGAACATCACTGGCTGGTCAGCAAAAACCTATCATTGCCTTACAGAAGAGATACAGTTGAAACCATTCATAGTGAACATTTATAGTTTTATCCATCAAAATGCTTAGGACAGAATCATTCCTTAACAAATACGTTTTGAATAATTCACTTATAGTAATCAGACAGTTTCCCACAATGGACTGACGACTGTTTCCTGGCCTTTTCCCTGTGAGCACTGGGATAGCCTCCAAAACCCTGTGACCCTGGTTAAGGATAAGCAGCTTAGAGAATAAATGAATGAATAATCAAGTTGTCCACTTAGTGTTCATGTTTGATCTTTATGAGTGGACTGTATATAGAAAAAATGAAATTTTTATTCATTCATTCATTGATTTTCTGTAACCGCTACTAATTCCTACTAGGGTCACAGGTATCTCGGGGCCAACACCACAAGGTAATTTTTATTTTAGATGGTAATTTACACAGCAATTTGATTATAGTGATCAACAATAAAGATTATTTTTAACAGAGATAATTTTTAATTTTTAATTAACAATATTTGTTTCTACGTTCATATCATTTCAGAGTTAAGATGTCATGGGCTGTAGGAATAAAGACAAGAAAAAATTGGTGTGTGGAAGTAAAATCTCTGTAAACGTTTTGTAAACTCCTTCAAGTCACGTTGAGGGTTGAAGGAGCTGCCTGTAGAAACCTCCCATGATCCCTCAGAAAATCAAAATTGCCTTTAAAATGGGGCCGGGATTCCCATAGGGCATGAGGTCTGTCTGCAAGTGCCCTCCTGTTATGAAACTGGAACTCAAGGCTGCACTCCGCCCTGGACAGTTTCCGAGCTTAGAAAAAACAACGGACTGTGATAATCAACACTGCAGTGGTCTCAATTAGGCTATGGGCCTACTTTGGAGGGGTGTATATTTTTGCTACTTAAACATTCTTTCATAAAGCCTGCTGTCTGATGGCTGGGGCCGGCCATTTACATTAGCTTAATGCCGTCTTCTCAAGCGTTTCCTGTTCTCAGAAGCCAGAGATTTGATGGGATTTTGATTGTTAGGTCTCCAGGCATTGGTTCTCAGGTTACTGAGACATCGAAATACACAATATAAGCAAACAATGTCAGAGGAATGTGTCCAGTGTACCTAGAGTTCATAGGAGGGACAGCCAAGTATGGGCAATTCCCACATCAGAAACACATGCAGAGGACAGATTGAGGACAACTTCAAAAGCCGTGCTTTCAAAGGCTTGTATAACCAAGTACACGTAATGGATGAAAGCCCCGCTCTAAAGACACATAATAATACAATCAGCATCTATTATGTCCGTCTATGAATGTTCTTCGAAGATCATTACAACAACCTCCCCATGATGTGGAATTTTGAGGAAATATTTCCCCAACAACTGATTTATCATAACACTGTAGAATATCAAAAATGGACAGTAAAGGAGGGCATTTGGCATACATTTATTACGTTTAAATAAATGACAATATTAATAAAAAAACTCTGGAATGTCAACACCACATATAAGACAGTTAATATCAATAGAGCAAACGATTGGCTCTAAAATGCAGTTGATGGGCCTAAAGTCCATTAGAAAACACTTTTTGTGGTTCTACAAAATTAAAATGTCATACTAAATCTGGACAGAACCCAGTTGTGTTAGATGTATTATGGTATCTGTGCTTTGCTAAATGTAGTGATGCGATATACTGGATATGAAAGTGTGGAAAGGAGAAAGCAGACGGCTGTATATGCTGACTTAAGTGACATTTAAGGCACTCGTTTGACCTGACAATTCGTTTGTGTGCATCTTGTATTTCTGTACGTTCTCTTTAAAGGAACAGTTCAGAGAAATGTAGTTGGTTGAGAAATGATCAGCCAAGAGGTTCTCCTCCATCTTAAGGAATATCTGGACTTGGTTTGAGCAGACTGAGAGAAGTATGCATGTCTGTATTTTAATAGAGCAGTGCTGGTAATTTCGGTGACTATTGAGTCTTATGTCTCCAGTTCTCAACCAGCAGGACACTTAAAAAGGTCTTTGCTGATTGACAACATCTGGGGTGAGTGTGTAAATTACATTTTTCACTGAACTATTCCTTTCAGGCCAATTTTTAAGGCCTGCTTGATATTAACACTTCAGAACAATTAGGGAATTAAATCGTTTCAGAAACCAAAGACGGCACAAACTGCATCCAAATGTAAGACCAAGCTGCATGCCAGTTAGGCACAGGCCTGAGGAGTGAATACTGGACAAGAGGCCTCCTTTGACATGCTTCCTTCAAGTGGTATTTGTATATTCATGAAATAGTCAAACGAAACGATATGACATGGATGCAATACTAGTGAAAGCTCACTCTGTGGTCTGTGCATCTTCTCATATTCTTCTGAGTCGAACATGGACGTTGCTATATTTTCCTTCTTTTTCCTCTATTTGCTTTGGAGGTCCATTTGTTTCCACGTTTCACGCTTGCGCTCCACATATCGTGGTTTTCATGACAAATATTTATAGTCATTCTTATATACACTCATATTTATAGTGCATGCATCCCGTTACTTGTCCTCATCGCTGGACCTTGCCACGAAATCACAGGACCCAAAAATGAGGGAGATTTATAGATAAAACGTGTTGGAACGGCTTGGTCCCGTGGCTTAGACAGCTTAGACAGAGCTTCCTGTTCTTTTTGCTCAAGGGTTCTTTGCCTATTTTGGTTAAATAGGCCTGATATATTAGTTTTTCTTCCAACGTGTCGCCGTTTTAGCTCAAAGCAGCTCAAGTGGTTCTCCAGGTGTGCTGATAACAGCTCAAGTAGCTGCTTGTATCTGGAACCCTCCGGTTTTTGCATGCATTTCTCATCACTTTGGTGTTCATTTAAATCAGTCCCGTTTAGTCATAAATATGTGTGACGTGCTCAAATATGCTCTCACTTGAGCCACTCCGGCAGCTTTGTCTGCACTGAACAGCTAAACACACTCTATACATATCAATGAACGCAGCTTGTATCTTCCAGTGACAGATCTCCCTCGTGTCATTGGGTTGCCCATTTCTCATCCATGTGGTTGTAAATAAGCTCAGTACAGGTTGTCCTTGGTGGTGGTGGTGGTGTGGACGGCGCTGGAGTCTTCGGGAATGGACCCCCGGCGAACAGGTCGCGGCTGACAACGTAACAGGGCCAGAAGCTCACGGGACACACTACTGGAGAAGGCCGTATAGATCCAAGGGTTCGTGCAGGAGTTCAGACTGGCCAGCAGCATCAGGATGGTGAAGGCCACTCCTGAGAAATAGAGAGAGAGAGAGAGAGAGAGAGAGAGAGAGAGAGAGAGAGAGAGAGAGAGAGAGAGAGAGAGAGAGAGAGAGAGAGGAGGGTCAGGTGGTCTGCTTTTGTTTTTTAGATAGAGAAGCGTTATAAAGGAAAAACAACATTTCCTTCCTTTTTAAATAAATGAAGAAATTATGGTGCAAGGTGCAAAAACAGCCTGATTTGAATTCATTGCTTTGGTTGTATCAGCCATTCACCCCCACCCATTCACACTCAAATTGCAAGGAGGCTGGACTGCTTTTTGAAAATCTGAGCCAGTCTGTCAGTATACAGTATACATATTACTAAGGTATACATATTACTAGGAATAATGATACTTAACAATATATAATTGTAATCAATAGCTTTAAATTGCTTATATGTTCATGTTTAAATTGGAGGCAGCATTTACTGTTGCTATATTTAATCTCTGAAATGTAATTGTGATCCTAAGCAAGGAATACAATCCTGCTACCTACTTTTTAATATGAGGTATACAGCCATAACAAAACTCTTACATTATTTTACATCTGCAACAATTAAAACAGTGAGGTTAAGATTAGAGTGTGTGCATGTGTGACTCTGTTTCATCCATCAGAAACTGAATCAGGAGTGAAGCTGCTGGAATACGGCACATAGAAAAGTTCTACAAACACTACTGCACTCACAACACATATAGAGGCATTTCTTATTTTTTACACACACACACACACACACACACACACACACACACTGCAATAGTTCATGAAAGAATAGCAACCTGTGCATTTTACACACACACACACACACACTGCCACAAACTGTACACACAATGAACAGAAGAATTGTTAAACAAACTCTGTAGTGAAACCCAATATTGCTTTTACAAGACCGTGTGTAGTGTATTTCTGGAATGTGTGTGTATGTACAATTATTTCACATGTACTGGCAACACTATAAAAATGTGGCTGTGGTAGTAAAACTTCTTCGAGGCGAGACAGGAGAAATCGGGAGGTAGGAGACACATATATCTCGGCATCGTCATGCTAGAAGTGTATTAGCTTATAGAGCGAGAGAGGAGAGGATGATAGCCGTATATCACAGCAAAGGTCAGACTAATATCTTTTTTTTTTTTTAACACACCCTTCATAGGATGGACTCTCACCCAGGGTCTTTCATCTGACCCTTCATACTAGATTCCAAATGTCATTTAATAAAGGATATATATATAGCATTCTATAAATAGCACATTGTGAGCTACTATATATGTATCACCATACAGCTTCCATTCATTCGTCATACTGGCTGCTGACCAAACTGATATCCCAATTCACAATGGAGTCCCAAACAGTGAAAACCACTTCACCACTGAGCAGATTTTACCAGTTCCAAACAATATAAAACACTAAAACTGAGCCTCATCTGGCCAGATTGTTTAATAAGATAACATAAGAAACCCTTTATTACTCCCACAGGTGGGAAATTTGCATTGTTACAGGAGCAACGTGTGCAGAACAAGAGAATAAAACAGAAATAGAATAAAAACTATACAATATAACAATATACTGTACACCATACAAATTATATAAATATTAATATATAAGATTGTGTGTATGTATATGTTGTCCTTGAATAATGGTTTAGACTTGAAGAACATTCTTTGGGGTGATACCATAGAAGAACCACCTTTGGCTCCCTGAAGAACCTTTCAATGACTTGAACTCAGTTAAACCATTCAATCAAACAGTTTTCCAGAGGAAAGAAGATATTTCATCCCCTTTTTTATTGTTTTTCTTTTTATAATGGAATTTCAAATTCCAGCTGCTGATGAAGAGTCAAGTTACTATTCAAATTTTAATCTGAAGTGGGGCAGCCGTCAGAATGTAATGCAGTACTAAAGGTGAGACCTAAAATAACTCAAGCCAACTTCAACCACATGAATTCGATTGAGAGTGCAGTAACTTCTGTGCTTAATCATGAAGTTAACACTTTTCAATACATTTTTATTTTAGATATTAGTTAATTGTGTGCCTATTTCTGTTCATCCCATAGCTCTGTAGTGTCTAAACTAACGCCTGAGCTCAGTTCATTCAGTTAAGCATTAAATGTTAAACTGTCAAAATTAGAGCCAAACCAAACACCTGAATTTGGAAAATCATTTTTGTCTTAAAAATGTTTGGCATTTGGGTCATGCTTTTTTGAGTGACCTCTAAAGGTTATCTAATACATTAATTGTTAACAAGCTATCTGGCAAAATCAATCTCTCACACTCAACGTAATGTTCTGTTGTGTAACAGATTTTTAGTAGGATGTGTTAAAAACAGGGTGAGCATCTACAAAACATCTGCAGGCACCATTTCAAATAAAGTGGTTTTGGCATTTAAAGAGCTTTCACTTATTTTACTTATCTTGTTTTCGTCTTTCAGAAAAAAGGGCTAGTGAAATCTCAGAGGGAGTTTGGCTCTGTTCAACTTTAATCATCGCGTCCTTTGAGCAAATGCCATTTCTTTAGGTATTATGATCAGATATTTCATTTCAAACAGTAATAAATAAGCCTTTACCTTCCCGAATACTGAACATAGAAACCAATACCAACTTAACCAACGGTAATATTTGAATTCGTTTTGTCCAGGCTTGTTACACTAACTTGCACTGAAATGTGACAGTTTTTCCTTCTCCTAAAAAGTTACTTTCATTGGGGGTTTTATTAGAGGTTTCATTCCGGTAGTGACAAATTGACTTGATGTCACTCTGTTACGTTACATTACATTACATTCATTTGGCAGATGCTTTTATCCAAAGCGACTAACTATATGAGAATCTATATGAAAATCTTCAAGTTTCCGGACACTAAATCTTTATGTAAGAGTAGTGCAAGAAGATGCATTAGGTGAGGAGTGCATTAAGGAGAGATGCTTTCTGAACAGATGAGTCTTCATGAGGCCCCAATGAAAGCCTTTTGGCATTTTAATTGTTAAGAAAATTTTGCAAGTAGACAGTAGACAGCATTAAAGCCTAGGAAAAGTGGGAAAAGAGATATATGACAGACAGCTGTTACTAATTGAATGAAAGCCTCTTTGTGCATGAGCGTACTTGTGTGTGTGTGTGTGTGTGTGTGTGTGTGTGTGTGTGTGTGTGTGTGTGTGTGTGTGTGTGTGTGTGTGTG
>JBBPDE010208429.1:0-14980 GCA_037974605.1 Nannopetersius ansorgii
TGGGATGAGAGGACTGCCCTCCTGAGCGCTCAGTTAATAAAAGGTTAAAAGAAGAAGAGTGAATTGTTGTGAATAATCCAGAACCGAATCTCCGAACCAGGGATCCTGTTGGCTGGAGGGGTTGTAAGGCCAACAGTTTAGGTAAGCACATGCTAAGTCTACATAATCAACAATGAACGCAAGACACCTTATAATAAGTGCTCTTTTATACTTAGGCCTTTCGATGTACTATCAAGGCAGCAGATAATTTCTATGATATTTACGTCACTTTGGCTTCAGAATCATTCCATTAATCAGGAGGTCATATTGGATACATACCAAAATGAAACTCTTAAAATGAAAATCCTACACATACTTTGTTGCAGTTGTTATTTTATTTGTAGTCCATGGCTTGATTGTAATGATTGATTTTGTAATTAGAAATGAAACATGTGCTTGTCCTTTGTCATTGTATGTCAGTTTCATTGTGTAAAAACATTGTATCATGAACAGAAATCATTTAAGAACCAATGATGGCTTGATTTACAGGTACAGCGTATGCTGTGTGCAATAACGATCTCAAGACAATTAAATCTGCTTTGCTATCTTCATCGATCAGTGTTACCATAAACATTTAGGGTAAGAGTGCAAAACCAAAAGGGGAGACCCAAGACAAAATCTTTTATCTTTACAGAAACATGCATAAACCAAAATAAACTGGCCAGATGGTGCACTCAGTGCCAGCTGCCATAGGGGCCTCTGATGTCCATTGCAACTGCAACAAACCCCTGTTAAAACAGCAGAGAGAAAATCATTCTCATGCAGCATAAGAAAATCTAGCATTTTTAACCATTAAACAGCAATACATTGTGTCATTCATTCATTTTCTGTAAACGCTTAATCCTTACTATGGGAGTGAGGCAGGGGCTCACCCTGGACAGGGCGCCAGGCCACCGCAAAGCACCAGCAATACACTTTGTATAAATGATTGTAATGTAATGTAGTAAATGTATTTTCTAGATCCCTCCTGTATGACAGAATTTGATTTCTCAAAAATCTCTGAGAGTTCCAGACAGAAGTGAGGACTTATTTATTACATATTTTAAATATTATGCTGCTGATAGCTGAAGGATACAAAGCATTAAAGCGAACCAAAGCCTTGTCTCTAAACTTTTGATGTTTTAAGAGGTATTACACTCTTCAGACGTTTGGTTCCTGTCATCACCATTGTGACCAATGCCAACTCTGAAGCTATATTTCACATCAAGTAACTCTGAATGACATAATATACTTTAAAGTAGAACTCCCCATTTACATAGAGTCATATTCAAAAGTTGTACTTATCCTAATGGTAGTCATACTAGCTTTTAACAGACAATCCACAATTACAGACTTAAACACAGGGGTGTATATATCAACTAGACAATGGGTCGGATGAGGAGAAAAGAACAAAAACTGGCAAACAAGATAACAAATGGGCAGGGATAAGGCATGGCATACAGACATATGGCAAAGGTACAAGGACACAATCAAGGCACATACTATACTTTAATACAGAATACACAGTTTAATGCACAGTTGATGTTTATTGGCTGAACTTAGCTTTTTATAATGAAATAAGACCTACAATATGGCCTATGCAAAAATTGTCACATTATTTTTATGTATATATTAAAGAGAAATTATGCACTAAATGTTTAAATATATCTTGATTATGCATGTTAACTGTAAAGAATGTTAGCCTGGTTATGCTTAGAAAATCAACAAATCATAATAATTTGTTTAAACATCTGAATTTAACTGTGTTCCTATTCAGAAAAGGAGAAACTAAGCGTAACACTCCGCCCCAATTTCTTTGACGTTCATGGGACTTTTGTTTTAACAGCCGGTTCTGCCACTATCCTGAGTCCCCCCTTTCTGGATCCTCACTTTGGTTTAGCCCAGGACTTCAGTTAGACTCAGCTGGTCCTTGTTTAGCCTTCCTTATTTAAGCCACCTCTACCATGAAGCTGGTGTTTGTTCACCCTCACTCTTACCCTTCCTGCTTCCCTTGTAGCCCTTCCCCTGTTGTGTAGTCGTAGCCTGTCTATGTTACCCTCTGATTTCTAGGGGTGGTGGTGGCGGCGGCCTAGTAGGTAGGATACTTGCTTCTGGGTCAAGAGGTCATGGGTTAGAATCCTACCTTTAGCATAACACTGCTGGGTTCCTGAACAAGACCCTTAACCCAGAGTTGGGAGTCCAGGGAGACTGCCCACGTACTTAAGGAATAGAAGTCACTTTGGATAAAAGTGTTTGCTAAATGCCGTAACTAGTTCCATGCTACCCTATGCTGTGGAAAACATCGGCCTTGCCATTCAGGACCATGTGGTCTGCCCCTATTGCTAGTAGTGGCCTCCTTTGTCTGGGGTCATCTGGAAAGTGTGTGCAGGGTGCCTGGTCCCTCTGTGAGATTCTGGATGTTCCTGGCTTGGAACCTTGTGTGGTTGCTTGGTGCAGATTCTCCCTAAGCAAGGGTGTGTGGTGGGATGTTCCAATTGCATTGTCGTTTCATTGTGACATTCACTTGGATCTCACCCCTGGTTACCTGCATGGTTGTTTTGTGTAGGCCCCAATTGTCAGGTGTGTGCCTCACCAATGTGGATGTTGTATGAAAAGACCAATGTCTGTAGATTTGTGTTCTCTGTGAGGAGTTTGTCTGTCTGATTCCTGTATTGTTTCCACTTGCTGTATGAGGCACTATTTGTTTTATTCGTGTGTGTTTTCACATTAAAACCAGAGCCCTATGCTCCTCCATGTGTATCCCAGTTACTTCACCTGTGAAATGCATGAGACACTAAGATTTATCTGAAGAAATGAATGTGTATTATGTTCATTAAGACTTATTATTTTTGAAAATACGTTTTTAGATGTGAAATGTCTCTAGGACCTTTTTCAGGATGTTTTAAAGGCACCATTAGCACTCAAGCAGCTTTGCAAGAGTAATGTTTCAAATGAATACTTTGTTTTATTTGCAATTTTTAATTGTTAAAAATAACTACTATCATTTTTAAAATGGACATATGACTGAAATGCCAGGAAGTGAGCTGATTGGGCATAGGCTTGTATGTTTTGGGTTAGCCTTTTTTTTTATGGGAGCATTTCTAATGTACCAGTTATTCATTTTGGCCGTGAAACCAAATGTCTTAATTTTATCCCTTAAAGTGACCTTAATTTCCCACACAGAAAATTAAAGGAGCATGCACAGATTCAGGGTAAAACTACTGAATAGAACCTAATGAATGAACACCTTACATTTAAGATTAAGGGGTCACTTTATTCAAATTAAGTATAAATGAATTCAAATTAAAAGTTTTGTGTATTTTCTGGGGTCAATTAAGGTCAGGTTAAGCACATTTTAAGTACATTGACTTTTTGTAGTGTTGGTGTGGTGACTCAAATTATAACCATAAACAAATTGTGCACCACATAGTTTCATATTTTACTCACATTTTCAAAGGTCATCACTGAATTTCTGGGGCTGAATCCCTTCACAAAGGGCAAAGGAATGCCATCCTTTAGTTGGGCTAAAAGAAACAAGAGTATTTCTTGCAAAATCAGATAGTAACTAGCTTCTGATAATTTCTAGCACAAACCAATGCAGCAATCACCAGTAAAACATTTTTGTTGTATGTAGAATTAATTCTTACCGTTCACCTTTGGAAGTACACACTTGCTCATTAGTGAATTCACCTCTTGCTCAATTGGGACAGTCTAAAGAGAAAATTCACCACCAGTTATAATGCAGAATAGGTTGTTACCCTAGTTTCACAGTAATATTAAATTGAATAAATACTTACAGAGAATTTGCCAATTTCTGTTGATCCCAGCATCACAGTCAAACTTCAGTCAGAAATGTAAGGGTAAAGATAAAGTTAGATTTTTGCTATTTTAACAAAACAATTAATACAAAAGAGACAGTACAGACCCATGGCCCTGTCCACCTACTTTTTCATTTCCAAAACTCCCTTCAGCATCACTTTGTCAATGTGAGCTTTGGCACTGAAAGAGCTTTCCTTGAAGAGGGAAATTGGAAGACTTGAATTGGAGTGCAGTTTACATTAAGCATAACCAAATACTCTCTTAATGCTACTTGTATGAAACCCTGTTCAAGGTTGTAAACCTACACACTCATATCATTTTAATTTTAAGTAATGTTGCAGTCCTGACAATTATCAGATATACTTCTTTGAATTATTCAGGTTCTGTAAATGCAGCATCATTTCTCTTATTCTGATGTTTTGTCATTTCCTTTAAAATGATGCTTTAAAGAACAATATTTTTATTTGGAAATTAGAAATATTTTCAGCAGTTCTTAAAAATGAAGGCAAAGCTGTTCAGTTCAATACTTGCAGCTGTAATAGATAGAAAATGGTTTTCTATTTAGAATAAATAGAAAACCTTTTTTGCAGCAGGAACTTATTTTTTCCAGAGCTGTGTTTTAGGAGGGCCCATTAGTGAAAACGAGATTATGTCACTCACCACATCCAGTCTGAAGAGAGGTATTACAACAGAGTCTGACTTCAAGGCATAGGCTTTCACAGAAGTGAGCAACTGGACGCTCATCACTGTTTTGTTAAAGGAAAACAGTGGAGACTCACTGGAAGACAGAACCAGAACCATTGGCATGTCTGGATACTTCTTTGGGAGCTGGAGAAAAAAAAAACAAAAGAAAAGGTTACCGTTTAATTCCACCAAACTGAAACTCTGTCGTGCTGGTTAAAGCTTTTAGATGTACACGGCAAGTCCATGTATGTCTCTGTATTCATTACTTTACTTTCATTTTCTATTTTTTGTCTAAACTTTGTTAATTTGATTTCAAACACTGCACTTCATAAGCACACAAGTAGAAAGGACAGCTCAGAATACTGCCCTACAAAGCCAAAGTACAGTAACTACGCCAAAACTGAAACTGAGAAAAATGGCTTTAAAATTTTAGCATTAGTATGGATTTACCATAATTTCTCTGAAACTTTGAACCAGGATATTTACTCACAAGACAAAGGAGATGTCGTAAACTCCATTTGTAGTCTAAAGTCAGTTTTGACCAAATATATAGTTACTGCACTTTTGTAGGGCAGTGTAGTTTGTGTTAAAAGCTGCAGTCTTAGTAAACTGTATGCTAAATTTAGGCTCCCATAAGAGCTTATGTGGTCACATTTAAGGTTTTGTCCTATGTGGATCTGGCCCTGATGGAGTTTCTATCATTTTAATGGTATAGAATTACAGTAAAAAATTCTGTAAAATGACTTTTACAGTTCTTTACTAGTAACTGAACTGCTGGTAACATACCTGTGGAATCCAGTCTCCAAACTGGCTTGTGTTCAGATGGTATGGAAAGGCCTTGGGGATCTACAAATTACAGGTTAGATGAACAAGAGAATATTTACTTTTTTGTAAATTATTTTATTTGATGCTGTGAATGAAATATATTAGAATTTATTGTCGCAATCACTAAAACACTAAACTTCCTAAAATATACACTGTGCAAAAGACAGTTAACAGTTAGTGTAGCAGTTAGCTTTGTATAGAAATAATATGACCAAGACAGAACTTCAAACCACAGTCCTATAGGTTTTATAAACTATAATTCAGTTAATTTTTTTAATGCATTTGTATTTCAAACAACTGTGATCTACAATATATTGTGAAAATAATTAAGAATCACATGATTACATCAAAAAATGTCCTCACCATGTCATCCGTGATGTACATTTGCAGTACTCCAGCACTGTGATAGGCATATGCTGCAGAGTTCACAAAAAACTCCGATACACCCAGAGACACCATGTAATCCTCTCGCCACGGCAGTTCAAAGCGGTTGGGAGGAAACGGTGGCTCGGAAGGAAAGGCGATGTTGTAAAACTCGCCCTGTACAACAAAGGAACAAAATTTATAATTAGGCTAGAGCAGATTCACCACAGTTTTTGAAACTGAGGGCTACTTCATGGGTACTGAGCTTGATGAAGGGCGCTCTCAGTTTGATTCACTAGAACAGAGTTTACCTAAACTTCATGTTAATAAACAGGTTTTAAATGATTTTTTTTAGATATTGTTTTCAAATGTATATTTTAATGCAAATGGTTAAAATTAAATGTTAGACTCTGCTCACTGGTGAGTGATATTTATAGAACAGGTCTACTCATGTGGTCTATAGTATAAAATATTAGTGCTGAAACATATACAATCATATGGTAACATTAACATTATCTTACTCAGCACTTGAGCAGATGGAGCAAATGTATCAGTCATTTTTAAGGACATTAAGCTCAGTAGTTGTTGGCAAGTCCAGGCTTTGTCTGACTCCTGCCTGAGTTATTTAAACCACTGCCAACTTTTAGCTCAGAAACTAAAAGTACGTTTTTACCTCACTCACCAAGAAACTAAGATGTTTACTCATGGCTCATGTCTGCTTAGACTTTTGCGATACCTTACATTTGGATTAAATTTAACCTAATATCTATTGAATTCACATTAACTTTTCCTTACCTTAACCCGGTTCCTTATCCTAATCTTAACCTCAACCCAAAATGTGGAGATAACTCTAAACCTGGTCCTAATCCTGAACTATTAGAACATCTGAAGATAAATCTGGAGAGGCCTTGCCTAAGAAAGTGGGACCATTCCCTGCATACTTCAACAGCAAGGAGTTAATCAGTTAATTAAAACACTTATTTTAAATGCTTCATGTCAGTCAATATGCACCTGTATACTATCCTGTTTATTTGGATAAAAAAAGACAAATTGGCTTGTTGACACTGTAGCGAGCCTGAAATAGACTAGATTGGTTTGTGGGGTTGTTGATTTAGTATTTAGTTTGGATTAGGACTGACCTGTGTTGCCAGTCAACTGTTATTCTTTGCTGTATTTTCTGCTCTCCTTTGGTTATAGGAAATGCATAGTTTAGAATGTGGGCTCTCGTGCCTTGGTCTTGTTTAGAGAAATAAATAAAGCATGTGTTACACCTCTGGGTTGTTATGTGAAGGGACGGCCGCTAGAGGTCGTCCTTTGGGTTTGTGTGTTAATTATGTTTGTGTGTGACTTTTATTTTGACACCCTGAGTACTCCTGTGGGAGAAGTCAGCTGGAGGAGTACTCGGGGTTAATAAGACTGTGTATATAAGTTAAGTTTATGTGGACCTCAGGGGGGTATTCCAGAAAGCAGGGTATACTACATAACTGGGTAAGTTCAACGGTAAGTTAGTGCAGAACTTACCCGGTTATGGAGCATAACCTGCCTTCTGGAATACCCCCCAGGTCAACGAGGGCTCCAGGTCCTGCACATTTAGCTTATTTTCCCTGCTCTAACAGGTAGGGCTTCTTAATTAGCTGATCAGTTGAATGGAGGGAATCCAAACCACTGGACTAAATTTTATGCTAAAATACTTATGATTTTACAGTCAGCAGAAGGATTGGGCACCTTTCTGGGTACAGCTCTTCCAATGGCCACTCCTGGAGTTGAGCAGAACAGGCCTACGTTTACACCAGGGGTTGCAAAGGTGGACTTGTCTGTGGCCACAGCAATGTCACAGCTGGCAACTAACTGGCATCCCGCTGCTGTGGCAATGCCGTTCACCATAGCGATCACAGGTACTGGGGCATCCTGGATCAGTGTCATGACCTACAACAGTGACCACCTGAAGTGAGTGGAATGACCAAAACATGTTGCATTAAATGTGTATGTTTTACAGTCCTCAAAGTGACAACTGGCAACCTTTTCCTAACCTCTGAGCAAGCCTGGAAGACCTGTGTGTGATATTTTCTTCCCTGCGTTGAGGTCAGCTCCTTAAGGTCGTGACCTGAGGAAAACACAGGTCCCAGCGCTAGAGAGAATGAGAAAGAGGCAGACTGTCCTCAGAGATTTCTGGATGAATTCCAGAGGAAGAGTTGCTGTTTGCAGAAATCTGTTCTGTCTGATCTTTCATAAAGACATCATACCTGATATTATGATGACTCTGAGATCTCTGTCATCTATGTCCGTTAGGATGTCCTCTCGAAGCGAAGTCAGCATATCAAGAGACAAGGCATTTCTCTTCTTAGGGTTATTCAGAACGATCCTCCTGTAATTACAGCAAGTTGTTACATCTTCACCTCCTATTGCCAGCTGTGCATGATCACCCGAGGAATAAAACTCTGTACCTGGCTTAGTAACATTTATCAACATATACAGCAAGGATCTCCATATTTAAGATTTATTAATTAATGTGCTTAATTCTAGAAAAGAAACCATCTGTCTAATAGAAAGTAGATATCAATGAGACATTTACAAATACATGAAAACTACATTTCCGTGGAGTAAGTTAGTTTGCCTGTGGCTGACCCTTGTTAAAACACCTGGCACACAAAAGAACGTAAAGAACATATACTACATGTTTAAAGGTATTGGGACGCCTGACCATAGACTATATAATGGACCTGGTTGCCATTTGCAGCTATAACTGTTTCTCTTCCTGGAACGATTTTCACAAGATTATGGAGTTTCGTCCATATTTTTATGGAGCTTGCTTTGTGCACTGGGACACAGTCATGCTGGAGTAAAAAAAGGTTCTTCCACAAACTGTGTCCACAGAATTGGAAGCACGGCGTTGACTAAATTGCCTTGGTATACTGAAGGCATTAAGACTGCGCTTGACTGAAAGTAGAATGGTAAAGTAAGGGCCATCTGAATTCAGTAATTAAGAGGTGTGTCCCAGTACTTTTGTCCATATAGTGTAACAAGTCAGCTGTGTTACTGTGAAAGCAGTACTGAAAAGTTGCTTCACCTTATTCCGTCCTCCTGTTGTCGGAGGGTGAGTGGTGGAGTGCTCTGAGTGCACACTGTCCTGCAGCTCAGAGTTAAAGGACGGACACACAACCTGGTCAGTCCGAGAGAGACCACCTGAGACATCTTTATCCAAAATACTAAAATACTCACACTCGCACAATCATAACAAGAGGGACAACGCTGTACGACCGCTTTTTTAAAATAAGAGTCCCCTAACCAGCCATTGGTCCCTGGAGAAAACACTGTAGGTTAAAGGGTCCTTCTTACTCAAATAGCAAGTTTGTGATTTTATGCATATTTTTGTTCTAGGAATATCAATATTGTCCACTACAACACGTATATATACATATATATAGCTAGGCTGCCCTTTAAAGTAAAGTGTCCCCTTAAAGTAATGCGTGAACTCTCCAGAGCACTATTCTCCAAGGGAAGCAGTGGACAGTACGTGAGGCAGTGTGTGGGGATGGTACTTGAGTGGTTGACTTTGTTTTTTTTTTTAAATCTCAAATGTAAGTCATGGAAATAATTTGGTGATATTCTACCAACTCTTATATCTCCAAATATATATATTTTCTTGTAGAGTTTGTCTTGAAATGTATATTTATTCACTAGTTTATTGCCATAATGACGAAAATTGTCATACGGTGTGACATGAATATTATTGTGTATTAAATTTATAAAGTTGTATAATCTGATAATGTAAAACAATTTATCCTGATTCTTTATCATTACTATATAAAAGTATAGCATTTTTATGTGGAAATATGTTACATTTTGCATTGTTTTACTTTATCAACACTCCTAGACAGACGTTTACTCTTTAATCTTTCAATATACTTCAAATTAATTTGGGAAAGACTATAATCTTTCAATATACTTCAAATTAATTTGGGAATATCTTGTTATAAAAGTACCAAAATGCTTGTAACCTTTGGTGGCACTATTCCCTATCTATCAATTTGTCACATTGAGGATTTTATAATTAATAACCAAAAAGCCTTAATTATTTTCAAAATTCTGAATGTCACACTAAATGACATGGTGTCATGCCATACGATGAATCACACCACACAACAATCTGTATGCAAAACTATGTATTTAGCTGCATTTAACAAACAACCAAACTAAGTTTGACAAGTGACTGAAATCAATGTTTCAGTTACAGCAAAATCACATTAAAAAAAAAACCCAGTGAGTTCTACTCAAAGTAGCAAAAAAAACATGTTTTTAACACTTTAACACTTTCATGTTTGCAACATTAGTTAAACCACTTACTGTATTCATTCAATGCTCCACTTTTTATTTTAATCTGCTGAATATTAACACCATGAATTCTTAATAATCTTAAGTAAATAATTGAAAATTTTTTTATTGAATGCATAAATTCATTTCAAAATGAGGATGAGTAAAACAATGACTTGCCATCTCTCACTATCAACTAAAATCTGCCTCAAACTGAAAAATAAATAACTATAGGGAAACATTTGAATGACAAAATGCTATAGTTTATCATGGATTCATCTTGAAAATGGGAAAGTATGGAAGTAGGGATTCACTGAGTTAAGTTGGTGTAAAGATATTAATTGTGTGAATAATATATTATCAAAATGTGTTAAAAGGACAAAATATTCAATATACTTATTATATTATAACTATTAGCTATGAAATATGTATCTAAGAGCATTCTGTTTAGCGCCTCACAGCTAGAATGTCACCTCACAGCTAGAATGTCCTCCGTTCGGTTACCGGCCAGATGGCAAAGGGTAGTGTCCATGTTCTCCCCGTGTTTTCATAGGTTTCCGTCAAGTAGGCTACTCCTGCACTAAAGGCGCCGTGGAGATGCTAAATGGAGGTGAGTGTGTGCATGCATTACTGTTTGTATGTGTTTAGTTATAGGGAATGTTTCTACATCTAAGGCTCCTTGACTGCTTGAATAGGCTCCAGCACCCTTGGCCACCCTGGTTAACGATAATACAAAAAAGAGACATTTGGGAAAAGACCAAGGTCAACAAGCAAACAACCAAAACTGTTGTTGACCAACATTCTGGACAGAGCTTCTCCATCACTTCATAACAACCCAATAAATCAAACACCCTAAATGTCCCTTAAGCTTTATCATTTCTCTTCATACATTCTTCAATACTTTAATACATTTGGCTGCAATGACATGTGGATGTGATTTATAATAATATATAATAATTAAGAATATAAGAATATAATAATTTATAATGTTAACCCTCACCCCATCACCACTCACCATATATGAGTTTGTCACTCTTGAAAATACAGGTATAGACTTTTCCTCCTACCATTTAAATATCTAATGATGTTTATGGTGAGGAACATCTCTTCCACACAGCAAAAGTGCAATGTTTTTTTTGTTGCCTTTTTCCATTTCTGTCACACATGTGGTACGTCAGAAAATGCCTCAAAATGTCACGGAAGCTCTGTTGTTTGTGGATGAATAAGTGGAGTGTGCACCTGCATAAAAAAGTCTGGCCAAAAAAGCCTGGACCACATACTTTAACTGGACTAAGCTTAGGTCCACTGAGAACTGTGTTGAACTAAGCTGTGTCCTTTATTGTCTTAAATAAGCACAAGAGGCCATGTTTTGTTTATGCCAGGACTTAGACCTCTGCTTTATGTTGTGACCAGTATTTTATAACCATTCTATAACCATTGTAAAAACACACACAGTGACTCAGGGTCTAAAAATGTTATTTAATGACAACAAAATACAATATACACAATATACTCTACTAATAAATTAACAAGTTAATTTTGCACAATTCATTTTCCTCAACTACCTAAAATGCAATGTTAACATTTAAACCGTCTGGTTTAGTTTTATTCTTCTATGTCATCTCACCTCAGAGCACAAAAAACATGAACCACTTATCATGCAGCCGCTGAAACTAAGAGAGTCTGTGGCTGAACATACAGGAGCACTTTAAGTTATTGGAAAAAAAGAAAAAAGCTCAGTGTGACATGTATAATAAGAGAATAGTATGAAACCACAAGAAGATTCTTCTCAAATATGTAAGTATAGTCCTCATCCAAGTACTACTAGTTCCTGGTGCAATCATGTGACTGCAGACCGCTTTATACAGATTATAAGCGATGATATCACAGTGTTCATTTTAGGATCCATTTTAAATGTGGGAGGGTATTTGGCTAATAAAAAGCTGAACATAAAATACATCAAAGAACACATTCATTCCGGCAGTTTCCCTGTGTGCAGCCCCAACAGCCACAAGAGGGAGTCCCACACCAGTTAAATACAGAACACTGGATGGAAAGCAATTTTCAGTCATTGGAATTTAAACGCTGCCGTTTGTTGTGTTAGAAAAATTCCACAAGTAGTTAAAATACTTCATTCATCTCCCTCGCACACGAAGAATGGCAGATTGTTAGTCAGGACCTGGAACAGCAGCACCGTATTTTACACTATTAGCAAAAGTATCGGAACTGAATATATGTGGACCCTTACTTTCAGTGAAGGACAATCTTAATGCTGCAGTATACCAAGACAACGCCATGCTTCCAACTTTGTGGAAACGGGGGAAGACTCTTTTCTATTTCAGTGTTCCCCAGTGCACAAAGCGAGCTCCATAAAGACACTGCTGGATGAGTTCAGTGTGGCAGACCAAACACACACAGAGCCCTGACCTCAACCCCATCCAACACCTTGGGATGAAAAGGAACGGAGATTGTGAGCCAGGCTTTCTCGTTCAACCTCAGTGTCAACGTCACCTCATTATTGCTCTACAGAATGAATGGGTACAATTTCCCACAGATACACTCCACAATCTTGTGGGAAGCCTTAGAAGAATAGCTGTTATTGCTTTCACAAATACATAGTCTTGAATACATATTTAACACAAATTAATACAAATAGCAATGTGTGTATATTTAAATATTCTCTTTATATACTGCATACTAAATATAGTGATAGATACATAGTAAATATTTCAGTGTACATAGTGTATATATAGTCTTACATAAGTCTCTATAACTCTTATTTAAGTCTATGCCTGTATAATTTTATGTATCCGGAGTAAACAGATGAGAACCAGTTTACGAGTACCAAGAAGCCAATCATAGTACAGGGGGCGGGGCCTGTCAGATTACGGGTGTGCTGTGATGCACGCTGTGTGTGAGTGGTGCGCTCTCTGGGTGGAGTCCTGTGGAAAGTCGAGTTGGGAAAACTGGACAGGACACTGTTCCTCACTCACAGACCGGGAACAGACCGATCGGTTACAGTGGATTTTAATTTCAGCCTGGATTTAGATCAGTCAGAGGTAATTGTTTTCTTATTCTTTTCATTTGTTTCAAACTGTATAAGCACAAAAACTTTTATTGCCAATTGGAATTTATTTTGCGCAGTAGTTTATATACTAGAATTAATAAATGAGATTGCTTTTTTAACATTGTGCTTACATTATATTACCGATCATTCTAATGTATGCTTATAGTCAGTATTATATGAATATGAACAGTAAAAGCTGTATTGCTAGTAATTCTAATGGAAAGTGTATTATCAATAAGAAAATTCTTGGTAACTCTGATGAGCAGTTTTTTATCCCTAAGATTATTACTGGTAAGTATAATGGACTGAAATTTATTAGCAATAATATTATTGGTCACTCTCATGGACAGTATTTTATTAGTGTTCTTTGTAATTATAATGGACTGTATTTCAGTAGTAAAAGTAATATTGGTGACTATAAAGGACCGTATTTTATTTGTAAGAGTATTCTTGGTAAAACTAATAAACTGTGTGTAACTCTAAGGGATGGTATTTTATTAGCAACAGTATTCCTGGTACCTGATGGGCAGTTATGTTATTGATAAAACTATTCTTTGTAACTAAATGGACAGTAGGTTATCAGCAGACGTGTTCCTGGTATACCTGGTAAATACAGCAGCGGTATTTATCGCTAAATGTATTCTTGAGTATTCTTGGTAACTTAAATGGACAGTACTATTATTAGCGAGAAGATGTTTGCTAGCGAAGGTGGCAGGTATTTCATCACTTGTGAATACCACAGTAACCAGGACCTTGTGTTCAGGTAAAACAATTAGGAGCTCTGTCTCTATTTGACATCACTTTCAGCACTTCAGTGTAAAGACTTAAACAATAATCCCACTGCCTGCCACACTGGCATGACTAGTTTCTATGCAAGCTTAGAGCTATAAGCTACATCAGCTGAGAGAAAACACTGGGCTTACACAACAATAAATCATTTTCAAGAGCCTGCATGTGATGTCATTGTAATTGATGTGTACATGAAAATGGAAATATAATGAAATATAATGAATTCCAGAGAACTGAATGGGCTTTCTCTTGAAAATGACTTGTGGTGCACGTTACAGTGGAATGGTTTGTCTTTCAGGTCTTTGCATGTATGAGGCCCAGTTGAGGCCGGTGGTACCAGTGGAGATGAATGAAGTGTTGACCTTGACCACCTGACTGCTACGCAAGACAGGGTGACCTTGATGTGGGATCATGGACATTCATGTGCAGGGCAATCCACGTCTTCACTATGGGCATAATGGCTACATCCAGGCCAGTCACTCAGTGAGTATATGAACACATTTTACTGTTAATATATACATTCAAAGATATACACATACATTCTTTCTCTTATACACACACACACACACACACACACATGTTAAACACACATACTTGAACTATGTACACATAGTGGAGAGGGAGCAGGAAACCAGTTCTTCCACAGTTTTTTGGATTGAGTTTGACAGGAGGGTTCATTGTACTCTTCATACTTTCTACAAGGTGTGGCTTCCCATCACGGATGTGTGTGTGAGTGTATGTGTGTGTTTGTACATTTCTATGAGTTCCATAATTGTCTCCCAAAATGTGGAATAGGGAACAGCTGGTTACAGATTAGCCACCATTGCATAAGAGAACAGGAACGTTTTAATACGTGAATTAGAGCATTAAAGGGATTGTTTAGTTTAGCCCCATTTCTAAACTAATGAAGCGAATTTGGAATCCAAACATGTCTTAACTTGGGGACTTTTGTGTACAGTTGATTTTTTAAAATTTGTTTAACTCTGCAGCACCACATACTTCTGAAATACTTTATCTATCTCTCTGGTGCACGCGCGCACACACACACACACACACACACACACACACACACACACACACACACACACACACACACACACACAC
>JBBPDE010208454.1:0-14979 GCA_037974605.1 Nannopetersius ansorgii
CACACACACACACACACACACACACACACACACACACACACACACACACACACACACACACACACACACACACGTCACTGAGAAACACAAAAAAAAGGGTATGGTCTGTACTACCGTAAATCACAGCGTGCCAAAAGAAAATAGAGGCAGTCTCACAGAGATGATGCAAGTACTTTCACAGAGCCGCTCTAACCCCTCTGATGTTGTTTAATTGTCTCTTTAAAAGATAAAGTTCTGATGGAAAACCTTTGTCTGTATGTCTGTGTGTGTGTCACAGTGATGTCACATTTGCGTCATTGCGCGTATTCAGATTCATTTCCTTTTTTAAAAATTAATTTTATGGGTTTTTTTTTATACATTGACACTTTGAGTTGTGCTCCTTTCAGCCATAATGAACTTGCAAACAATAGTGAATGCAGTAGAGCGGCGCAGTGCTGGGGGGTGAGTATCGGGACATAATGAGTCCAGCTGACTCATGATTTTTTTAAAACACAATATCCTTATCAGTTTTGCACAATACAGTACCGTAGCTTAGATGTTGTGGGAGAACATACAGCCACCATCAAAAGTTTAAGGAGACATTGCCCTTTTCTGATCTAAAGAAATGTGTATGTAAAGACTTTTTTTTAACATAAAATAGCTGCTTGCTAATTCTTTGTGTGCATTTTATATGTGTTTTAGACGTCTTCATCGGCATGCAGAGCAGGAAAGGGACTTCCAAAAGTGTCTATTAAAGCTTCTACAGTATTTATATGTCATGCTAATATCATGTTCCAAAAAATCTACAAAACAATTCATAAACAGTGATGCACAACCCAGAGAAATACCTGTCCTAGTTAACATCTCTGAACAACATCAAATCTTAGTTAACAAGAAATCAGTAAGAAATACTGGCACTGATGTTTAACCAAGTTCAGATAATGTGGCAAAACATTGGTTCTTTTCTTTTTTAATGAATTAGTGAGCTGCAGCTAAACATGACTTCAAATGGAGACTTTGATTAGTCCTGCCACTGAGTTGGACTGTCCATGTTTCCATGCAATTCAAGCCAAAGTGCAGTAATCCCTCGCTTTTCGCCAGGGTTATGTTCCAAGAGCACCCACGTATAATGTTTTGGTAAAAAAATTGCCTATTTTAATAGTGTAAACCCTAAATATGCTCCCAAATCTGCTCCCAGAACACTTTAAGAAAATGTAAAGGTAAATAAATTATCAGAAAACTCTATTACTTAAAAAATGTTAGCAATAACGGTTAGCATCATTAGCATACATGTTTTGACAGGGTACAGCTTACTAATACTAAATAAACTGAGATAACTGTTGAAAATTGGGGAGGGGGGGATAAAACACTAAAATACGAGGACAAGACACGGAGCAGTCATGCTACATGCTGCAGCAGCTTCTTCTTCTTTTTATGGCGGTCGACAACTTTTCAGTATATTACCGCCACCGTTGGACTGGTGGTGGTAATACAGTTCGGGTTCTCAGGAAACATTCATGTTAGACTGAATCACAGATGCGTAAAACTGAGGGGTTATTGTACTTTGAAATGTCTTAAATCCTCATTCACACCTACAGCTCTGACTGCCTTGAAGAGTGATGAATTTGGCATATCTCTGTATTTTCTACTCATTTATGTAGTCCAGAAGTCAATTCATTTAAACTGATAATACCATGTTTAACCTCCTACTTGTACCATCCCCATCTATTCGAAGCAGAAATACCCCCAGGCCCTTCCCTGATATCATGTTTCACTCTGAAATACAGCCATATGAGACAGTCTATTTCTATAAATGTTAATGCAGGAGTAACATTTTTTCTAATGTAATATATTGAAAACAAAAAATAATACAATGTGGCATGTGCAAAAGTCTCAAGGCTTCTTTGACTTATCAGGTCTTTATCCAAGGCAGGTGTACACAATTCTGGAGCAGAGTAAATTGTGTGACCCATCAAACCTCTCAGGGTGTTGTGCTTACTCTCAACAGCCATATGTTCATCTGGCCGGGCGACTGAGGGTCTGAAGCTAAAGATAATAGCTTGTTTGCAGTCATATGATTTGAATGACGCGTGAAATCCAGATGGAGGGCAGCAGAATGGGCAACGTGAAGACAATATTGAAATCTGCTAGATTAGATGAGCATTGCGAGAGAAATGTATAAACAGAAAATCAGAACATATGCTGGAGGTCATTCGTATGTTATGAAGAAAAACGATTTTTCAACTGAAGCCATCAAGGCAGTTGATATAAGCAACTATCTTGTTCTCCAAACATCACAAATGTTTCAAAGCAAAGAAACAGTGTGCTAAATAAACAGACACATATGTTGCCTTTACCAAAGTGGTCACTACACACTCAAGCATTATCTGACTCTTTCCCCCTCACTGCAGGCAGAGATCCCAAACCTTTCTTTGTGCTTTTTGATCAGTTTCTGGAATTCCCACCCCCTTAGAAACAGTATTTTTTGGTGAACATACTTCCCAAGTTTGATTAATTTGACCAACTGTACACGGTGCAAACCATAGGAATTTTGACAGTTTGCAAAAGTGTTCCTCTGTAAAAAATCCCTACATGCAGTGCAAAGAACCTATTGATTCTTACAAAGCAAGAAAAGACTATTCTTAACTGTTAACCCCCAAACTTTGCAGTACAACACTTAGATACTTAGATGACAGACATGTGGAAATTAAGTGCTCTAATTAGAGCAAAAATAAATATGTTTTGGTTATAATCACCGAAAGAATGTTTGGAGAAAAGGAGAAGCAATGAAAGAACAGCTGTTCAGCATGAAGGTGGATCTGTAATACTTCAGGGTTGTGCGGCAGCCTGTAGCCCAGGAAACGGTAGGAAAGAAAAAAAGGATTGTATTAAATATCTACAAATCCTGGGGTCTCACAGTGAAGAATCTGAAGAAGAAAAAAAGGTGGATCATACAACACCATTATCCAAAACATCCATAAGCAATCAATCTTAAGCAAGTTTAAGAAATGAAGGATTAATTCTTTGCAACATGTGCAATTTTTTGGGTGGAACTTTTACTACTGGGCAAAATTTGCAATTTAAAATGTGCAATTTTTCTGGTACATTTCTACTTTATTGACTATGCCTGTAACTCCATTGCATACCTGTGTGTTTGTGTGTGTGTGTGTGTGTGTGTGTGTGTGTGTGTGTGTGTATCTACAGTGTTCTTATATTTACTTATATATACACTCTGTGTATATATACATATACTCATTGTGTACATACGTACATATCACTATTACTTTACATATAGTTTACATATTCATATATGTATATATATTTTACAATACAGATGTCCATATTTTATATTTCTTGATTGCATAGTGTATTTTTTTTTACTGTGCTTTTGGAATAGTATTTTATTCTATTCTATTGTTTTCTTATTTTTTGCTGCTCTTTGTTTCTGTCCAGTTTCTGGCATAACAAAGCAAATTTCCCACTTGTTGGACTTATCCTATCTTCATCTTACTTAAACTTGGACTTTATTTGTGATTAGATCTTAAACCTGTGAATATTTCCAGGAGCATTCTGCAAGGAAAAGTGAAGAATGTCCACTGAAACCGAGAAGACAAAAGAGGGTCTCACCAAGTTCTGACTGATTTTTCCAGTATGCTACATACAGCACACAAAACTAAAATTTGAGTGAAAGTGTAATATTTAACTTGGTTTAATGCAGAGCTGGTCCTAAGAAGTAAAAATTGTGTGTGTGTCTATCTGTCTAAACACTGCATTAAAAAATTGAAAGATAATGATTTATCCCAATTCATTTTTCAAACATTTTGGAAAGCTGCATGTCCCCAAACTTCTGACCATCAGTGTTTTTTTTCCCAATTTAAGTAAAACTGAAAACAAAATATTGAACATTAGAAGTGATGTTCTATTATAGGAAATTTTCATTTGGAGGTTTTGTTGTGTGATGTAGGCTTTAGTCGTTATTTGTATTTTGTTTTTATGAATCTGCTGTAATGACCTTTGAACAGGGTGCATTCAGTGAAATACGTTCTAATATTGTAAGAGAGTCATAAAGGTCTCACACAAATGTCAACCTGGGAGAGAGCTGCAGCCGCATGTGTGGTGACTCACCGTGACTATAAGAGCGGATTTGGTATTGGATACATTAGCTGCGCTCATATCGACCTGCCTCTCCGGATATACAGAACGAGCCTCCCACGCTTCAGTCAATGCCATAGCTGCTTGGCATTCAGGAGAATAGATGTTTGCCTTCTATGAAAGTGATTATGAAGGGCATCACTGTGAAATGAAATCGTGATCTGTCATGAACATCAGTGTATAATGTGGATTATCACACATAAACAAGGGCGTAACCTTTTAAAGTTGAAACACTTTGTACAAGAGAACGGTCCAGTGTACTACAAGCCACCTTGAAGTACACTTTTGTCCAAGGTAACAACATGCCATACGGAGCCAGAAACCACATTAGCAAATCTATTTCAGGTTACTTAACAGCTCGACTCCTCTCACAGTGGGTGCTGGTTTAGACATGCAGTACAGTATAAGGGATAAACTTTCAGTTACTACACGTTTTGTTAGCTACACTGGTCGTGTACTTCTAGTTCAAAATGAAGAAAACTTGCAAACACTGTTTTCACTATTTTGCCTGTAGAGAAAGACATTGATTTAGAAAGTTCTTTAGGGGATTTTCCTACTATATTAACTTTTTAACAGTGATCGGACATACAGAGTCTTCATCTCAACTGTTCTTTAACCAAAAAAGTATGAACGTTGAAGTAAAACCCTCCAAAGTAAACACTGACAGAACTCTATACAGCTCATTTAGGGACTTTTTATTGACAGGTATCCATTAATTATTTGAGCCACTCATTGTAACCCGGGTCTCAGGGGGTGCTGGAATCTCAGTAGGCATGAAGAAACACTATAGATATGAGGTTTGGATACTTGCCTCCGGACCAAGGAGTTCGAATTCTACCTTCAGCAAACCACTACTGGGTCCCTGAGCAAGACCCTTAACCCCAAGTTGCTCCAGGGAGACTGTCCCCTGTTGTTGGGGGATGGAAGTCACTTTAGATAAAGGCGTCTCCTAAATGCCATAAATGTAAATGTCATCAGTCCATCATAGGGTAGACAGAAAAACACACTCACACACAGAGTTTTAGCATTTCCAAATTTGGAGGAGACTAGAGCTCCGGGTGGAAACCCAGCCGTGGGGAAATTTTGCCATGCTGAAATTTGCAGTTCTGTTTTGTGGTCAAAGTAGATTTGTCAGCATTTACATTTACAGACTTCCATTCCCTACCTACAGGGAGCAGTCTCTTCCTGGAGCAAAGGGTCTTGCTCAGGAACCCAGTGGTGGTTTGCTGAAGGTAGGATTCGAACCTATGACCTCTTGGTCCAGAGGCAAGTATCCTACCACTAGGCTGTGTCATGTGGTCTTGGTGGCCTAGTGGGTAGGATACTTGCGTCTGGACCAAGAAGTCATGGGTTCAAATCCTACCTTCAGCACCACCACTGGGATCCTGAGCAAGACCCTTAACCCCAAGTTGGTCCAGGAACACTGCCCCCTGTAGGTAGGGAATGGAAGTCGCTTTGGATAAAAGCATCTGCTAAATGCTGTGTGTTTGCATTAATTTTGTCAGCCTTTTTGGCGACTGTTACAACTAACTCCACCTAAGGGGTGAGTCATAAGTTTCCCTTGCACCACTTAAAAATAACAGAGCCTCTAAAAAGTTATTAACCGTTCTCAAGAAATTCCGCAAACGTTAGGCTTGCAAAGTTGTCTAAAGTCTTGTAATCTGTGTGTGAGTGGTCCTTATGACCCATTCAGTGTCTGTGGTAGCTAGTCTTCCAGAGCTCTTGCACCGTTAGGTCTTTTGGGATCCCATGTGAGGAAACATGTGGTCTTCATGTGGTTTTCCGCCAAACCCTGATGAATGCACGGTCACATTGCTGTAAATCAAGCAAAGGAGGGTGAAAGAAGGGCTGTGGCCACTGCATAGAACGGAAGGCCTCATCAACACAGGTGCCCCGCCGGTGCAAAATACTACATTTTACAAATGGACATGCTGAGGACTTAAGAAGCACTAAATAAGGTTGTTGTGATGGATTGCCAGATTTTTAGAACAGGTCATGTCATTAAATACAAATGAGAAGCTATGAAAAACAAAAACACTGCTTACATAAAAAGGTCTTTTTCAATGAACTATAGTTCATAATTCCCGGATGCTTTCAGCTGTGCTTTCAAGAGCTGACTGCAAAAATCAGTTGCATAGGGTTCAAGCCAATGATTTTAGCCATTAAAAATAAAACAACAATAAATACATGCATATAAAGGAAACATTCTTAAACGGGATTGGCTTGGATAAATGGTTCTATGCACTGTTACACCCTCTAAAATGGGCCCTTTCAGGGTAAAAGCACTGTTGCTTGAATTGGGACTCATGGGTATATCTTCACTATCTTAAGAATACTTGACTCAATTTTCTTTCTTTGTTTCTATGTAAACCACACAAGTGAACCTTAAAGACTGTGCTGTACCTCTGACGATAGATTTAAGATGTTTTGTACAGCAGAGTGTGAATTATCCTCCATAATTGCCTTCATAACACTGATAAGAACCACCCAAACTGCTATTTTTGTCTTTTTGCGTGTCTGAGCATTGATCGGGGGGTACAAGTACCCACCCAGTACCCACTGTAATTCGAACCATGCTTTAGGGGCCTAAACTTGCTCTGGATAGTACCTTGTGGAGGTTCCTTAAACTTTGAAAAAGCTTCATCACACTCCTCTAAATTGAAAAATGGCAGTTATAACGGTAGTCCTACAGCAAACTATATTATGTTTACAATCTCAGGGAGGTGCAGTGCATACCTGGTGTGATGTACCTTAGAGACACGCAGTGGGGGAAAGAGCTGATTGATCATTTCACTGAGATTGAGCTGCCCTCAGCTGTCCCAGCTGTTTTGGAGAGGTTGCGTGTTGTGAGAGAAGTCTTTGCGGGAGCGAGTGGGAGAGGTTTTTCTTGTACTTCAAAGACACAACCCTCAGGCCTGGCACACTGAACGGCATGGTGTGCCATTAACATATGGACTTCTGGGAAACGGGATTAAAATGTTCATCTGCGCCGCCAGTTTACTGGTGCAAATACTTGCAAAGATACGCTCCCCTTTGATGCATATCAGAGCAGATTTTTTCAGGGAGTTAGAAGTCAGGACAGAAACCGACAGGATGGGGGCATTAGAAGAATACTTGAGGGGCTTGTTTGTGGGGCAATTGGGCAAGTTTGCCTGTCTGCTAGTTTCTTATTGGTCCCAACATAACCACAGCCACTCTTAAAGGTACATGCTCAGCAATAATAGGACCCATGCACTGACACATCAAAGGACAGCAACTTAAAAGAAAACAATTATTAATTTGAAATTTTCCTACTCTTTCCCAATTTCTCTGCCTCAGCTACTGATAAGTCCTTCTCTTTCTCTCAGTTTTAGAAGGTTACCTTATCAGTGTTCACTTGTGAACAAAGGCACTGTTCCAAGGCACTGACATTTCAAGAAAGTGCATCATCTTGGGAATAGGGTTAGAAAATATATCAATGGTCACAGACACTCACTGTCTTAGACAGACTATTGCACAATAGTAAGTGTGATGGTAAGGTCAATGCTCTGAAATGTCATTTTGATTGTCTTAACACAAGTTTTGAACACAGGGGGCAAGGAACCTTCTAACACTAGGCTGTGAAAACTTTGAGATCCCTCCTTAGATGAAGATTTCGTATATGCTACATAAATATAACAGTTTAATAGGGTTCCTGGCTTTGGTGAAGTCGGTGGGGTGAGATCTTCAGGCCTATTACTGGTCAGTATCTCATCAAACAAAATAGCGATTTATATTTTTATTCCATCTTAGATCCAAGATGGTGCAGGTGCATAGAGACATCTCATCATTATTGTTTGTGTCGCTGCCATTGTTTGGTCAATGTGGGCGTGACTTATAATCAGGAAAAACACTGATTTCTGCTTGAACCTGCTTGTACAGTCAATCTGAGCAGTGGGTCTAATTCCACCAAATGACCATGAGTTACCTGCTCTGAGCATCTATTTTGGATTCACCTCTTTGTGCATATTCAGCAAAACCCATTTTGGGAGCCATAACCTTAAACAATCTTTGAAACTCCCTATGGTTAGGGCATTCGCCCTGTGATCAGGAAGTCTTGGGTTTGATTCCCAAGACTGCTAAGCACCTCTGAGGTACCCTGAGCAAGGTACCGTCCCCACACACTGCTCCCCGGGTGCTGTGTTCGTAGCTGCCCCCTGCTTCACTTGATGAATGGATTAAAAACAGAGGAAATATTTCGTGCTGTTCACACTGTGTGCTGTGGAGTGTTGCCGTATGACAGAATGATCACTTTCACTGTCCCTTTTTAAGCCAGTAGATTAGATGATCTAACAAATTGTTTAGTAGTGACTAAAGATTGGATGAGGATAAAACCAAAGATTTAATCACTGGATCAGAGAAGATTTTGAAGCATTTGCTCTTGGATCTACAGTGTAGTTGTGATGCGGGACACTGAAATAATTACAGTAAATCCTGCTTGTCGTTCTAAGAGCACCCATGTATAAGGAAAAAATAACTTGTCGTTGTATTTTGGTTTTGAAAAAATGCCTAAAATGCCTATTTTTATAGTGTAAACCCAAAATATGCCCCCAAATATGCTCCCAGAACACTTAATTTTTATGTTAAACTCAGTTTAATACATTGCCCTTAAAGAAAATGTAAAGGTAAATAAATGATCATAAACAGAAAACTCTCTCTACCCGCATGTTTAGACTTACTAGACTTACAGCTTACTAACGCTAAATAAATTGAGATAACTGTTGAAAATTGGAAGTTACTGTATAACTCAAAAAGTTAACATTTATTGTGAGCTGTGTAACATTTAGGGTTTGCTATTTTTTATTTTACTTTATTTTGCATCAGAAAAATCTTAAAATTGCATCTTATAATTTCTCTAATGGGTGGTCACAAACATCCAATCAGACATCATCCTCTGTTCTGGAGGCAGTTGGCAGGTGATCCTCACCAAACTTCTCTAAATGGGGCCATTCCAACATTTTTTCTAAGTGTTGTGAAAGGCAAAAATACAGTTTTGTTCTAATAATAACAGTTACAGATGAACATAAATAAAAGCCACATACTTCAGCTCCATCTTTAATTATGCCTTTGCTATCAGAGTCTTGGATTGAGCAGATTTTCCAAATGTTTACAGTATTGATTAAGTAATTCATCAAAACTACTGCACAATACAATTAAGAATAAAGTGCATTCAATGCTGATTACAAGTCAGCTGAATTAATTGAAGTTCTCTATTATTGTCCAATTCCCTATGCATTTTTATTATGTTGCACTACAAACTACAAGTAATGACACTCTTTGCACATTGGATTTGAAATGCATAAATATATGAGGTGCCACAGGACAGTTTTAATTTAAGCACATTTATGTCTATGGTGGCAATAATACGTCTATTATGTCTATTTTGGGCAAACAGTTTTTTTTTTGACCCACGCAATCACATTTCAGGGTACCGTAAGTAATTGGACACTAGGCTGGTCATTTTTAGCTCAGTCTGTTATGTATTATACATCAGTTTATGCTGGAAAGCTCACGAAGTGTCTAGATTTTATTCTAGATGTGGCAATTGCATCTGGAGTCTGTTGCTGTTGTCTCTCATCATGAGAACCAAAGAAGTGCCAATGCCAGTAAAGCAGGCCATCATGAGGCTGGAAAATCAGAATAAATCAATCACAGACAGAGACAAAACATTAGGTCTGCCAAAACTGTTTGGTGTATTGGTAAGAAGCATGCAGTTTGTTCAAATACTTATGGTCTCTATGGTCTCTCAGCACCGGGGCGACTACATGAAAGAAAGATGAGTGTCCTTAATGGGAAAGTACATACTTATATACATACTTTAGTACATGCTGAATATATTATTTTGGGACAACTTATGACAAATGTATTTCAAACATAATTTACGATGAAATACAACTTAACACATGAATAGTTTTCAGTTTCTAATTTAAAATTGACTTTAACTATACTACTGTTTAATTAAATACAGTAACCCCTCAATTTTTACACGAATCAGCATTCGTGGATTCAGTCTAACACAAATTTATTCTGAGAACCAGCCCAGCAGTGACAGTAATACACTGAAAAAGTTGTCAACCACCGTAAAGAGAAGAAACTGCTGCAGAATGTAGCATGACTGCTCCGTGTCTTGTCCTTGTATTTTAGTGTTTTAACACCGCCCCCCTCAATTTTCTCAGTTTATTTAGTATTAGCAAGCTGTGCCCTGTCTAACCATGTGGGCAGAGAGAGTTATTTCAACGTTTCTTTTGTCTTTGCACTCTGTTAATGCTAACCGCTAATGCTAACGTTTTTATAGGCAATAAAGTTTTCTGATTCTGATCATTTTTTTCTTTTTACATTTTCTTTAAGGGTAATGCATTAAACTGAGTTTAAAATGAAATCAACTGTTTTGGGAGCAGATTTGGGGACATTTTTAGGGCTTACACTATAAAAATAGGCATTTTAGCCATTTTTTTTACCAAAACACAACGCATTTTTTTTCTCTATACACGGGTGCTCTTGGGATGTAATCCCTGTGAAAAGCGGGAGATGACTGTATATATTTTAGTTTACATTTAATGACATTACATGCAACTATGTCAAAATGCATTCTTTTCCAAGTCCCTTCAATTTAGTCACAGCCAGTTTTCACCCACTTGCTTGTTCTCCCCCCAGGTGATGCTACCCTGCCTGCTTGGAAAGAGCTGGTTTAGCTAAAGAGAGGTGAGGGGTGCCTGACCAAACTTGCAACCAGAAGGTAAGGCAGAACTGAGTGGAAACTTGACGTTTGTGGTGAAGGGGGCTTCAGGATGAGGGGGCTGAGCTGTCTTGAAGCAGCCCTGACCAGCTTTAAGGATTGCCTCAATCAATTGCATCACACTGTCCACTCACTTATTTTAGTTAGTCTTAATAGTATCACAGGTGCTCAATATGTCTGTATTAGTTAGTGGTTTTCGGATTGATTCCAAAACTCTCTTATTGGTTGTGCTATAATGCGTCTGGATTTCATGGTTTGTGGTAATTAGCTGAGTGTGTCCCCCGTACTGAAGCTTTGGACGTCGTCTTGGCCCGATTCCTCACCCCAGTGGTCAGACTGGGTGGAGACGTTGGGTCAGCGCTTCACAGAAATTTTAGAATGTCCAGTTTGTTTGTTTCAGGCATTTTTGTTATTCTGCTCGCTTCCCGAGCTTATGCTGGGCTTGTATATCTCTCTTCAGCTCCCCCCCGTTACCCGATTTAGACTCAGAGAGGAATGCTGGTACATTTTTCTCTTGGAGTATTGTTTAGCAATATGAGAAGATTTTCATAATAATAGAATATTTTAGGTAGAGTCAAACCCTTTGTGCACACCAATCAGTCACAACACTAAAATCACTGACAGGCGAAGTGAATAACACTGACTACCCCATTAACATGATGCCTGTTAAGGGGTGGGATATATTAGGGAGCAGGTAAAAACAAAAAAATGTTTTGAGCGACTCACAGACAAGGTACAGTCTTGATGTCCAAATTCCTCAGATCTCAATTTGCTCAAACATGTTTGGGATGAGCTGGACAAACTAGTCCTAATCATGGAGGCCCTACCTCAAAACTCATAGGACTTACAGAACTTCTTGGTGCCAGATAACACATTTCATCTTCTGAAGTCATAGGAGCTCAGTTTCTAGTGTTTTTTGGAGCGTTTTTTAATGCTGATTTCAAATCTGTGTTTAGTTTTTCCTGTACCTACAGTTTTTGTGATAAAGCTAGCTATACATTGCATGATTGTGGTGGTCTGTTTAGTGGTGGTGGTCTAGTGGGTAGGATACAAGAGGTCATGGGTTCGAATCTTACCTTCAGCAAACCACCACTGGGTTCCCGAGCAAGACCCTTAACCCCAAGGTGCTCCAGGGAGAGACTGCCCCCTGTAGTTAGGGAATAGAAGTTGCTTTGGATAAAAACGTCTGATAAATGCTGTAAATGTAAATGATAGTTGGTATAATGATCATATAATAATCATATACTGAGTATATTTCAGTGGGAGCTGACTGACACTGATCATTATATCTATGCCACAGTGTAGCCTGTCTGACTCCACACTGAAAATATTGAAACAGTTCTTGATTGTTGCCTGTGGTTTAATAAAAAAACGCATGCAAGTCTATTGTAAATCTAAAGTTGATATGACTGAAATCAGCATGAAAAATTTCTTTTTCCCCAAAACTTTTCATGGATTTCAGTCCTAAATTATTAAGACATATCTTATTTTATAACAAATATGAATAACATTCAGCTAAATGTGCACATAAAATATAACTGAATATTTTTTTTACTGTATATTAAATTTAATTCAATTATTACTGTATTTAGTTCAGTCTAAACTGTACAGCATGAATGCGGGGTTTACTTTTACATTTTCATTAAGGGGAAATGAAAGTAAAATGTTTTAGGAGCATATTTGGGTTTGCACTATAAAAATAGACATTTTAGGCATTTTAAGCACATCACTTATTCACTTTATTTTTCACTATTAACAGGTGCTCTTAGAATGTAGCCACGCTAATTTCAGGGTCGACTGTACAGTATTGTTCGGGGTGGAGTGAGAATGCAGATGCTGGCTCCACGATTGAAGATTGAAGATTGAAGATATCTGCTTTTTAATAATCCACCTATGCAGCTTTTGGTGTTTTTGGTGTCACACCTCCAGGTGGTATTTAATTTATGACAGGTTGGTGTGTATGATAAGACGACTACTTTGTTTGTTTACAAATAATACATAGGTAGATAATTTGATCATGACCTAAGAGCATGGAATCAATAGCTAGAATAACATAAAGTAACCACCATCTGCATTGCACTGAAAGATTTATAGTTTTATAAATTAGAAAGTAATGTATCACTTATCACTTAATTATGAATGTTAAACACATTTATATAAAGATAAATATAGAAAGCTAAACATTTTAATTTGTGGATAAAGACAGAGGACTTAAACCCCATTGCCCACAACCCATGAAACCCAGCTAATGCACCATACATGCAACCAGTATTCTATAGTGTCGTTCCAGTTCATGCTGTAAAAAAGTCATTGTCTGTGCTGCCTTAAAGTAATGGATCAATTGAACTTCAAATCATTTGTTCGTTTACATTGTTGTGCAGAGACTTTTCTCACTGTAGCCAGTTTGTAGCATCCAACCTGATCTGAAAATACTACATCCACGATCTCGACACAGTAAAGCCGAATTCCCTTTTTCGTATGATGTAGTTGCTTTGTTATATATCTGTCATATTAATCATATGTTATTTGCTGTTCAGTAATTATGTATTCATACGTGCAATGTAATGCAACTGATTATTTTTTTACAGTCGATTATCTTGTTTCCGTGACGGCAGTCAGTGAGTGAGAAATATTAGGAAGCACATGAAGGGTCAGTTCTTGAAGTTGATGTGTTGGAAGCTGGAAGAATAGATGAGCATACGGATCTGAGCAGCTTTGACAAGAAGCAAATACAACTGATACAACTGACAACTAGGTTAAAGCCTCTCCAACATGGCAGGTCTTGTAGGGTCCATGCAGTGGTCCGTACCAACCAAAAGTGGACTGAGAAAGGACATCTGATTAACCGGCTAACAGGGTGATGGAGGCATGTGAGGAACGAAAGCTCCTCCATTCCCACAGCTACTGCAGCACACAGTGCTGAAAAAATGTATGCCCGCTCTGATAGAAAGATGTCTCTGACGTTAATGCCCTCTGACGTTAATGACCGATTTTTCAGGTCGACTTATCCGTCAATAAAGTCGAAGCTGAGTCGACAAGTCGTTTAATGGCAGCACAGGAACAATGAGCAACTTTTATTAAATTTCTCTGTAACATTAGCCTTTGCCTTGTACTCCAGCCAAGGGTCTCATATCTGTAATGATGAAATTAACAAGCACATCTTTTTCTTATCAGTCTCACAGGCTTTTCTGTTCGTCTGGATGCCTGCACTAGAGTGAATGATCTCCACACATGTGTCTGTCTTCTCTGCTGCCGTGTGTCTCAGCTTGTTGTGGTCTTGTGTTTAGATCCCCCTCGCACCAACATTACCACCCTTTTTATAAAGGGACTATAATAAATGGTTAAACCAAGGAACACGTGTCAGTGTCAGCCAATCAGAGGCAGAGATTGCATTGGGTACATAAGCGATGGCAGAGAGAGGAAAAAAACACACGACTTCTCTCAGTGGGTATTGACCTGTGTCTCTGACGTCGACTCGTCAACAAATCGGCTAGTATACACATCAAGTCACATGGGGCAGCTTAGCTGCCGACCGGTCAGAGTGCCCAGGTTGATTGTCCATCACTGAAAGGACTTCAGTGGGCATGTGATCAGGACTGGACTGTGGAGCAATAGAAGCAGGCCCTGTGTGATGAATCACGTTTTCTTTTACAACATGTGGATGGCCTTGGGCGTTTATGTCACTTACCAGGTGAAGAGGTGGCATCAGGATGCACTATGGGAAGACGATAAGCTGGATAAAAATAGAACAAAGCTGAGCAACTTTCTGACAGTTTTGTGAATATATCCATAATTTAAAATGCTCTGTATTTTTGGCAGAGGAATTTACGAGACTAAAGCACATTTACAGAAGAAAAATTGAGGCCTCTTCGCTTTACCTTGTGTAGAACTGTTGTATGAATCATCGCAAACAATATCAGGTTGTTACAGCTGGCCATGCCACTCTCTCTCTCCCTTTCTCTTTTTCTCTCTTCTTCTCTCTCTCTTTTTCTCTCTCTCTCCCTCTCTCTCTCTCTCTCTCTCTCTCTCTTTCTCTCTCTCCCTCTCTCTTTTTTTCTCTCTCTTTTTCTCTGTTCTTCTCTCTTTCTTTTTCT